>CM067369.1:166827921-166861323 GCA_034401795.1 Chaetoderma sp. LZ-2023a | reverse complement strand
TACGAGCGCTCGTTCGTATGGAGGCACAGACTGTGACGGGGATCGACCGGGAGGGTACTGGCCGTCCCATCCAAGCTGGGTACGGGCCGCCCGTCCTGAAGTCGTTCCCATAAGCACACGCCCCTGGGTAGATCAATAAGCGTATATAGCACATAGGCCTATACGAGAGGCATCTCGTCGTGAAAACCAGTTCGTAAGAACGCCTAGCGCGCTCAGACGTTTGACTGACGATGTCAGCATGTCGAGAATGGAGGCGAATGTGTGCTATTAGTGTACTGATTAGGTACTTGTAAAATCCCTTTAATTTATCTATTTTTAGTCGTTCTTGGTACCAATCAGGACCAGAATTTGACGAGCTTTTTAAAACTTTAAACTATTTTTAAATCGGTTCAGAAATGGCCGAGTTATCATAGATTTTCCCCGTATAAATTATGCTCAAACTTCAACTTCAACTATGATGTAGTCTCCCTGGTTATCAGGGTAATGATAAACTGGTTAGCCGCACCGACACCAAAATGAGTAGTTTTTGCTTTTGCTATGTACAGTTCTGTTAGTAGACTTAGCATAAAAGTTCATTTGTACATCTCTATTCACACTACTCTGCAATGACTATTTTCATCTTGTGTGAAGGTAGTTAAGTTCGCGGGCTCTGTAGTGATGGGCTCTGTAACAGAGCCAGCGAGACATTGCTCCTATCGTTTCAGAAATTGATGTACTGATGTTGTAGGTACTTCCTTCAGGTTTTTTTTAGTGGATTTAGGTTCTGAGAATCAAGGGTCAGTGTTAGAAGCTGCTGTTTACTAAGTGTTGATTGGAGAAGGCTTTCCATATATCTCTTATAGCAGACTGCGTTTGGGTAGACATTTCTGCACCGAAAGAGGAAAGTGAGCTAAGTCCTCTGGTTCAACTTGACATATAGGACAGCTATCTGATTCGCGCCCACCAGTGAATATGTTTCTTGTGCTCTGTAGAGTGTAGCATCCAGTGAGAATCTTTGCTTTAATCGTAGCTCTTTGTACATCTCTTACATCTGATGAATTAGTCCAAATATGGTGTGAAATACCAATCTGACACTTCGCTATACATAGGTGCTGCAGAGTGCTCTTACTATGGGCTTCGTCGCGGAGTGAATTGGTCCAGAACGAGTTGACATTAATACGAACTTTGGCACTCCATGCTAATTTCTCTACAGGATTCTCTAGAAGGCGGAGGGGACTGCCCAGATTGTACTTCTTGAATAAGGCAGCAACCATTCAAAACCAGCTCCTTTCTTTTGGTTGAGTCATGATGAGCTGACGATATGCTAGTTTTTCAATAGTAGAGTCTCGTTGACGTGCTATTGCTCCAAATAGAGTTAACCGCCTAGCATCAATTTCTGCTTCTATGGGTCTAGCTCCTAGTAGAAGATATATGGTTGCTTTCGCACAGGTTTTCGGGAGATGCTGTATATATCTGAGAGTGCTCCTGTGGAATAGTTCTAGGGCATCCATCTCCTTCTGCTTTATGCATATTGATTCGAGCCCATGTATATAGCAAGGTATGATGTAAGTGGTGTATAGTTTGTAGGCTACTGTTGGTGGAAGACCATTAAGTCCGTGTAGACCGTTTCCCAAGAGCATATATAGCGTACGTCGCCCTTTACTAATTCTATCACTGATGAATGATGACAGCTGAGATGAAAGATTGATTTTTCTGGTCAGACCTAAATGTGTGAACTCTTCGCAGACAGTAACTGGGTTTCCATTAAGATGCCAGTAGTGACTGCTGCTCCAAGTATCTGATGGGATGCTGGTGTTGAAGACAGAAATAATCGTTTTAGTAGGATGAAGCTTATATCTTTCGTAATTACCATATGACTGGACTATAGACAGACTGAGTTGAAGATCATTGGTCGTGCCAGCCATAAGCACCAGGTCGTCAGCACAGGCCGCTCTGGCAATGTATATTGTGCCAATCTTTAGGCATGAGTTTTGCTGGCCAAGATCTAATAACAGGTCGTTGATGTAGACTTTGTAGTCATAAGCACTGGTCAAGCCTCCCTGTCTAATGCACTGATAGATCGCAAAGGGACTACTTATAAGATCATCATGTTTAATCGTTGCAGTTGGGTTCTTGTATGATAGCATTTTCAGTTGTAGCCAATGCCCACAAAGGCCGTAGTTATGATATTTTTTAATTAACGAGTCATGGTTTACGACATCGAATGTTTTTTGTGCATCAACACTTGCCACGTAGAGCGCTGAATGTCGATTCTTGGCGTGGAGGATTGCTTCGGTGATGATAACTGCTGCCATGGCTGATGATGCATTTGCAGTGAACCCATGGTGCGGAGCATCTTGTACCCTGTCTATAAGGCTTTTGGAATGTGCAAGCATCATGTGATCTATAATCTTTGAGATAATGGGGGAGACTGTGATTCCACGAAAATTGTCCAGCTATTGAGCTGGTTTGCCTTTCTTATGTATTACTCAGAGATGACCAGATTTGAGTTACTCAGGAATGTCAGCGTGGTTCACAATTGCTGTGCAGATCTGGGCTAGAAATGGTGCTACTGCATTGATAGCATTCTTCAGATGCTCAGAAGTGATACCAAATTCATCTGCTGCTTTTCCATTCTTTAATTTTGGGATGTACTGTTTTACTTCACTTGTTGTAATTGGAATTATAGATTGCTGGTTTGATGCAGATGTCTGGATGGCTTTGACATCCTTCATAACGAGGGTGGTGTATCCTTCTTCAAAGTAGGCATTTTGTTCAGGTTGTGCTATAGTGGAGAAATGAGCGTACATGGCCCTCATGATATCCTCTTGGGTCGTGACAGGCACATCATCGATCACAAGCTCAGCAATCCTGCCAATTTTTTCTCTTTCGTTGAGCTGCTACTAGGCGATAGAAGAGACGAGAATCTGTGGTAGATGATGTTGATATCTGACTATATAGCTTCTCTCTGGTATTCGCTGCTGCCTTATTCTGTGTGCGACGTACATTTTTCTTGGCGTCTTTATGGGAGATACTTGTGGCATGAGAATTGCCTGGTCTTCCAGAGGTAATGTGCTTTCCTAGATATCTTGATTGCTTCCACTATATTTTTGTTCATAGTCTTCTGATTTCTAGACAGTGATGTGTTTTTTTAGGAACATTTGATTCAGCTGCAGTTTTCATTGTATCGATAAGGTGCTGGACTGCACCATCAATGTCATCGGTGCTACTAGGAGACTGGGCATTATCCAGTTTTTCCTTTACCTCGTCTGAGTATGCATTGTTGTTATCTAGCCAGCTGGTTCTGGAAATTATGGTTGGTTTAGTAGCAGTACATTGTTTGGTGATGTCTATACCTTGTATAATAGCATTGACCTCAACATGGGTAGAGCAATTAGTTGGAGAATCATCAGGATGCCAAATAGTAAGGTCTATCAGGTAATTTGAGTCTGTTGTAAAGATGTAGTCAATTTGTGAGCTGTATCGGCCACATCCTGAGTAAAAGGTATCTTGTCCACCTGGATCTCCACCTTGGCTAAGATTGTGTTCACTGACAAAGTTTCTGAACCTACAACTAAAAACATCTGTCCTATGACCGAGCAATGAGGCATTGAAATCTCCACCCAAGATGATAATATGACTGTTATGGTAGGTAGTATGTAGTTCGTGGAGCTCATCAAGGATTTCGCAGTACTCATGAACTGTATGAGAGCTCAAAATAGTTCTATAACGTCGTAATCGCGTATCTATACATAGCGTAATACACAGTTATTTGTGTACACCTGACTTACTACGTCACTCTACACATCTATACATATAGCAATATTTAGTTATTTGTGTATACGTCACGCTAATCTAGAGCGTTGATTGGCTGAGGCGCCAATCTCTCATTGGTTTAGATACCTAGCTATGACGTCCCTGCGAGTATAAAAGGGGGTGAAATCCAAAGATCAGGAGCATCGTCGGCATGACGGCCGAGGGTGGAGAACTGACTGGAGGCGTGGACTAGACAAGGGACCGGAATACCTGCGAAAAGGAAGGATACATCACATCCCCCGCAGTTCCTGACGTCTTTCAGATCACCCACCCGCCAAAGCAGTTCTCGCCCCCCCCCCACCGCAGTATAAGTTTTTGGACTCAATTCTAACATAGTGGTTCCCGTTTTCGAACAGCAGTAAGAGGAACCTCTGCGGGAAGGGCCCTTGTGGCCCGATATGTAACTTCTACATGGAGTAGAGTAGTGATGCATCTTGGTGGATGACTCCCCGGATCTGTCGACCACGCGAAAGTGGAATTCAACCAGCACACTGCATGTCGTGTGACTAACTTTTATAACTTTTGACCGCAGCCCAGTAACTTTGCGTGGTGTGCCACAAGAGCTAGAAGACGCACCCTGCACCGTATGCTTCAATTGTACATGCATAGAAATAGTATATATTAACCCTATCTGTTAACGGGTTATTCTTAACTTTATTCCTTCGTCGCCGGACGGGACCTTTTCTCACTTCTGTGAAATGATTATTATGAATGTTATAACGACTATCCAATTCACATTTCTACACTACTTCGCTTCACTGTCCTGAGTTCGTACCGGTCTACGGGAGCCTATGTGCGGAGATCACCCTGCGGATCAATACCTGCGGAATTCTCAGATGGAAACATTTCCGGCATCAAGAACGTGTCGACTCGCGCTACAAACCTGTTAGCGCCTCAAGTTCAGTAGCTCATAGTAGCCTGTAACATTATTGTCTATTAGCTATTCAAGTAACTTTGTACATATTGTCATGATGTCATAATTTATATCCGTAAAAGGTACTGATGACTAATAGGTACCAAACGACTGCAGTTTATGATTTCTTTATTAACCGTGTATATTATCCTTGTTTACTGTAGGTGCTTAACTAACCGCACCAGTTAGGTTATTGACCTATATACTTACAACCTCATCTAATCAAACTGTAAAAACTGTGATATTGTTCAATTGCATAGGTTAGTTATATATGGCAAGTAGCCGTCCCGTTCATATGTTTTGCTTATTTTATAGAAAACTTTGGAACGCAGTACAATAGGAAATACTATACAGACACGCACGCACGCACGCACGCACGCACGCACGCTATTTATTCCCGCCACCAACAATTTTACACAAAGGTCGCTAACCGTGCTCTATATATGGAGTCCAGCATGCTATCGACTAACCTTGACTACCCAGCTCGGTAGGTAGGTTAAAAGTGATCAGGGACTCCTTTCCGGTTGTTGTGGTAATCTAGCCCCGCACTCTGGCAAGGTTGTGTAAAATTGGCCAACTTACCTATAGGGCCTCTAATATTGTACTAAAGTTATTGTCTCTCTTCACGATCCACTCAGCCACAAGGTTTCTTAATTGTTTGGATATCCCTCCCACACGTTGTCCTGATCTGACTCTGGAAAACTATCGGAGGTTTTCGAGCAGTGATGGACAAAGTGCGGGGTTACATACACCTCCCATGTACTTTAGGATACTTAGTAGTTAGACATCTTTGCCAATGAAGGAAAGCACTGCGAAAACATTTATTATTATTATTATTATTATTATTATTATTATTATTATTATTATTATTATTATTATTATTATTATTATTAATATAGTAGGATATATTGCTCCGCCCGGCAGTGCATATTGGGTATATTGGAAGTAAACCTAACGGCAGGCCAATAGTTAAGTCCATAGGATTGGTGACGGACGAGATGCGCATCTCCACCCAACTCATTGTACCGTCTGGGCATGAACTTAGAATCTGCCACGCCCTCACGGGAAGGACACTCGTGGTGGATATTCGTCTCTCAATCCCCACCATAATGATATGTCAGTTGTCAAATTCGCTTGTGTAAACTGTAGCCATCGTCCAGTAATGTTTTATGTGGTTATGAAACAAGGCATCTGGATTCTCACCCAGCTCAGATGTGTTGTGAAGCAACATGTACGCTACTATCCATGGAGGTAGATGCTTTCTAAAGCGACCCACGGGAAGCGGGGCGTCTAAGCCCGTGGTATAATTATATATCTAATGATAGGTAGGAATCCCAGCCACTTGCGGCCCAAGCTAGTTTTCGTTTCTAATTATTAAATGGTAGGTTAGACTGTAGCAGAGGCCCGCGTAAATAAAGAGGCAACTACCAATGCAGTATCTTAGAATTACATAAGACAGGGACTTGTGAATCCTTTGGGAGTCGCTGGCTCCGTCTTCACGTAAACCAGTATGCATCATGTTAATTATATATTTCACTAGGATGGTCTTTTTCCATAGCATTTTTGTTGAACGAAAGAGTTGCCCTTTTTCTAGCTCTTTTCCTCCGCGTCGGTGTTGAAGGCATTTTCCTGTGCTGGAGGACTGTGCAAGGCACTTGTCTCTCGCATAAGCAGGATTATCCTGTGACGGAGGCCAGTGCGAAGCTATTACCTCTCCCAACAATACGTAGCATCTAGAATGAAGCCCGCGTGAAGCATGTTCCTCTCGTAACATCAGTAATCTTTTTCATTTGTATCAGTGCCCTCGTTGTATGAATGCCTCCCCTGTGGGGATACCTCTGCAGATTTACGAATCTGTGAGGTACCCCCGGCGATCCCACGCGCAAAGTACATTAGCTGACTCTACTTTATGTATTATTGTATATGCTCACCTTATCAAACGGTTAAACTTGTTTGTTAGTCATAATATTTTTGTATATATTTTTATACTCCATTATATAAATTATCAATGGAAAGACATACCGGTGATACAAATAGTTGGGACACCGTGCAGTTTAATCTCAGTGGCAATGGTCGCATGGCCCCAGTGGAACAGCATTGTTCCACCGGCTCTAGAAGTCGGTCTATGTACTCCACAGAGCGACGTTATACGGGATCCGGAACCCCGAGATTCGGAGCTAGCCAGCCCCCTTGTTTGTCATGCACATGTGGCGCGATGGCCGAGCGATTCATACCGGAACAACCCAACAAAACCATGCGAGCTACACAGACCTCAATTCTGACCATAAGCTAGTCATTACGCGCCTTCAGATGAACGATCTCTACCTAATATATAAAAACCATACCAGGAAAGAGGGTAGAGTCACCTACAACCTACCCAAGCCCATCAGCGAGATGGACATTCAAATTTCATACAAAAAAGCCCTCGGGGAGCAGATAGCTAACATCGATGTCAGCTCCGATCCAAACGAAGCCCTAACCAAAATACTGAAATCTATGGAATCATCCGCTACCAGCACCATAGGTGTTCTTAAAAACAACCAAACTGGGTATACTGACGACCCTCTCCTAGTAAAACTGTCAGCAAAACAGAAAGCGTTATGGCTGCGCATCTATCAGAGTGGCCAAAGTGAAGACCACACCAAACTACGCCGGGGCGCAATATTATTCTGCACCACATTAGCGACCGCTTAAAAGATCTTGCTATTCAACAGGCATACTCCCTAGCAGATGAAATCACTGCCACGGATGACTGTCACAAAATGTTTCGGGCAGCCCGAGCCCTGAGAGTTACTGACTGCACAGAACCACTCACTGTACACAACTCTGAAGGGCACTTTATTGGGACCGACCAGGGAAAAGCCGAGGCGATCCGAGAATGGTTTAAGGAACAGTTAACTGACAACGATGATGAGCCCTTGCACCCGTTCTCAGGAGACCCCAGGCCATTACTAACACCAATTAAAACAGCAGAAGTTGAGAAGGCACTTAAAGCCCTGAAATTGGACGTGCATCTGGAGCTGATGGCATGAGCAATGAACTATTCAAATATGCAAGTGACATTATCGCAAAACCTATCACGCACCTAATCAATTCAGCTTTTATGCACTACCTTCCCATCGGCGCTGTAGGTCACGGCACCCTTATCGCACTACCCAAGCCCATGAAGCCACCTGGGCCGCCAGCCAATCTGCGGCCAATTGCGCTCATCAACAGCATACAGAAAATCCTTCCAATGTTACTCTATGCCGCATCCCAGACAAGATTGATTACTTCACCGGATCATGTCAAAGTGACTTCAAACGTGGACGCAGCTGCGCAGACATTGTATGGGCTCAACGCATGCTTGTGTCGGTTGTCATGTCCAAACACTGGGACTTCCACAAAATGGGCATTGACATGTCACGAGCCTTCGACACAACTAAACGCTTAAAGATCCTAGATGTACTACGCCAGGCCAGTTGCAATGAAGATGAGCTACGACTAGTGAGACTACTGCTTGCAGACACCAAGCTGAGAGTATGAGTCAAGTCAGTGAGGTCTGTAGAGTTTGAGACATCAACCGGCTCCCCACAGGGAAGATGGTCTATCTCTGGTGCTTTTCACTTGCTACCTTGCTGCCGCATTGAAATCTGTGCAGAAAAGTTCCACATGACCAAACCACCCAGTGTCAATACTGGGCATGTCGCTAGAGATGGAATATGCCGACGATGTGGACTTCATAGACGAGGAAAAGAAACCCCTTGACGAACTTCTCCCAATAGCTGCAAGCAAACTAAAAATTGGGAATCTCTTTATGAATGAATCCAAAACAGAGTTCACCCGAACAAAGCATGAAACTATAGAAAATGACGACCCACTTCGTCGCGGCGAACCATGGAGGAAAAGTAAAATCCTGGGCTCACTGCTTTGCAGTACTGCTGACATTTCTGCACGCTGCATCGTGGGGAACATAGCTTTCCAGTCCTTCTGGAAGCTATGGATTCGTGGATCAAGAGGCTACGTTTATACAATGCAACCTGCGTATCCTTGATGCTGTATAACTGTAACAGCTGGGCAGCTCCAAAGGCAGCTCTAGACAAACTCTGTGCCTGCCACCGCAAACACATACGCACCATCACTGGACACCGATGGCCAGACAGCATAATTTCCAACGATACACTATAGAAATACGTCGCCGCTGTCTGTAAACACCGTCCAGCAAAGATGGACCATGTTTGGCCATGTGTTAAGGCTGCCAGAAGAGACACAGGCGCAGAGAGCCTTGGAATTTGCCCTACACGGAGCCAGCAAATACAAAGTCAGGAGAGGACGTCATCGCATAAATCTACTGAGCGTGCTACGAGGTGACCTCAGGAAAGCAGGACTCGGTACACTCAAGTCAAGAATGGACCTGGGGAAGCTAAGGGTTTTGGCTGAGAACAAGACACAGTGGGCACAAGCGAAGAAGGACTGATTGCAGCTGTAGGATGTTTCCACTACTACAGCCGCATAATACAGTAATTATCATATATAGTCGCCAGACAATAAATTCAATGGGAAAAACATCTGGATCTGCTGAATATTTTGAAAAGAATTTGACTGAAAGTTGTTAGTGACTTAGCCACCAACAACTTTTAGTCAAATCGTTTTCAAAATATTCAGCAGATCCATAGTTAACCCCCATGGGAATGTAGTCTGCAGAAATTCAACAGGCAGTTAGTTAGCGATTGCATGCATATGACAAAAATGTAATTATTATGAGCGAGGAAGGTTGCTATCCGTTTTGAAAACTGAATGCGCCACCATCATCGTTCAGGCATATCTGTCCATGGTCGTGTCGTCATAGTAACAAATGAATTATTAATACATTTGGATTCTGGAACCACCCATACAGCCCTGATGCCCGATGTTACTGGCCCGGTACTGGGCCAATACCTGCGTTACCAGGGAGGTAAGTTGTTGGCAATTTTGAAAGTCATTTGGCTGGAAGCTGTTGCATTAGGTAATCCCTATATCCCTATACATCTTCTTGTCAATTTAGTTCGCTGTTTAAACGGTGTCACCTGTTATTGCCTATGGCAACATATTCAAGTCAAATTACATTTTTTCTGAAAAGTGTCTTGACATTGAGGTATTGGAATGTCAAGGGTTAAAGGAACACGATATATAATTGAATTAGAGAAGGTATCGATATTTTAGCTCCACAACTAAAACAAACAAGAACAGTTGGAGATCGCAGACCCTCGTCCTCCAGTTTTCGTAACGTTGTAAAAGCCTTTTCGATTTTTTCGGATTTTCCGGATTTTGTCGGATCACGCCCAATCCTAGTGTAAGGTCATACATTTGACTGTGTTAGAATTTGAGTCAAATTGGACTAGTAGTATTCGAGATATGCGCAGATCCACAATTTGATCCGAACCCGATTCCGCGTCTTTTATATCCGGATCGTGGACAACGTTAGTAAATCCGCTTGCATGGCAAGTACCTTCATTGTGTTAAAATTTTAGCAAAATCGGATTAGAAGTTTTCAAAATACAGATCCGGACAGACTGATACATACACGCACGCACGCACACACGCGCACGTACCCACACACGTACGCCTGTACGTACAGACGTACGCACGTACGCACGCGCACAGACAGGCAGCAAGACAGGCCCGATCGCAATACCATAATCCCATTACGTGGCGAGGGTAATTAAGATTTATTTAAGCCTCTAAAAGCAAACAATTTTAGCAATTAAATTTTGTAAGTATCCTGGTCTGAATATGGGCCTTAAAGTCTATTGTTGTTTTGAAAACAATTTGATTGTAAGCCGTTGTTCGATTAGGCAGCAACGACTTATTCGAGTCCAATTATAATTTCAATATAATTATTCAACATAGCGCTACATGAATTGCTCTATTGTAGGACTATGTTGAATAATTATATTGAAATTATAATTGGACTCGAATAAGTCGTTGCTGCCTAATCGAACAACGGCTTACAATTCATGAATTGCTCTATTGTAGGACTATGTCCCGCCCATTTCTGGCTAAGCGCCTCCCAATTTGTACTCGTATTAGAATCACTTTGAAAAGCTGAATATCCAGAACTTAAGTTTCAAGGTAAGTATTTAGAAAGGAAAGCTGTTGAATATTTTGAAACTAATTTGACCTGGTTGGGGAGGGTTCCCAGTCAAATTAGTTTCAAAATATTCAACAGAAAGTTTATTGCCAGGCATGCTCTATGGTTGCGAATTATGGGGATACGAAAACGTAAAGGAATTAGAAAAGATGAAGTTAAAATTTTGTAAATATATTTTGAATATAGGAATGACAACAACAACTAGCATGATATATGGGGAACTTGGTGCATTTCCCGTTATACTTACTATAAAAATGCTATGTTAAAATTCTGACTAAGCCTGTCACTGGACAATGGTAAGAAAGTTTCGTCGATCTTATTTAAATTTATTTACCAGTTATTTAGTACTCGAAACAATAACCAGTTTACAAAATTAAACAGAAATTTCAAATGGGTTTCGTTTATAAAAGGGATATTTGAATCCTGTGGATTTGCCCACACCTAGACGGAGTTTCCAACAGACAAAACTGGCAGCAATGCACTGTATAATCTTATAAAACAGACGCTCCAAGACCAATTTGTGCAGCCGTGGAATGGGTTATTAAGAGATTCCTCTAAATGTGAAACGTATCTGAAGTTCAAAACCAGTTTCAAACTTGAAAAATACCTAATTACATTTCCTGTAAATCTACTAATCAGTTTTTGTTAAATTCAGAATGAGCAGCCATAACTTGGCAATAGAAAATGGCAGATTTTTGGGCATTAGTAGGAGGGGAAGGGTTTTCACATTATGTCACACTGGGAAGGTAGGGAATGAATACCATTTCCTTATAGAATGTCCAGCTCTTAAGCAATTCCGAGATAAGTACATTCCAGAATATTTTCGAAAACACGCAAGTCATGATCTTTATATGCCTAATGAGTACAGAATATGCCAGACTCGGACTAAATGTTGCAAAATTTTTAAAAGAAGTCCTAAAACTACACAAATAATCTAACACGCCGAAATGGAGGGATGGGAATTAGGTGTGACGTGGGATATTCATTTCATTTCATTTCATTTCATTTCAATTGTATTCATTCCATTTCACCCCACTGCATTCCATCTCATTTCTGCAACAGTTCCCGGCAGCATTGCTGAAGTATCGAATGCTAACAGCCACTGGATATGTTGGCCGGACCCATAGCTAAGCCTCCTCGCTCCTTCTATTTCACCTTTCGGGGCAAGGAGGCAAGCGTATGGAAAAGATTTATTGAAAATTGGGACGGGTGGGCATGTCTGTCTCCTTGTTCCGCTTTCGACCCTTACAGGAACAAGGAGATGAGACAGTATGAAATCCAAAAGGAAATAATAATAATAATAATAATAATAATAATAATAATAATAATAATAATAATAATAATAATAATAATAATAATAATGCTCTCATGTAGCTCTGTAGAGTTGGAGAATAAAGTCATTCATTCATTCAACAGGTTTATTGAATTGTAAATCCATATATAATTCGATCAGTGGACGGACTCGATTTTCGTGACGGAGTTATAATAAGCAAATTACGTCATTGTGAGTGTGATGTCAGCTACCTGTTACGTCATGTATTATTAAGTGTGACATCAGCTACGTGTTACGTCATTTATTATTACGGCAGATGCTTGAGTGATCTGATCCTTAAATTTAACCGCTCTTGTGTCAACTTAACCCTTTAATGGTCAAGTTGGTAAGAAAAACCGACCTACAGTTAACTTGAGAAATGTCCATTTGCAGGCCAAGAGAATATTTTTGAAATTTTACCCCTGGAATGACTGGCTCTGTAACCGAGCCAGTCATTCCAGTAGTAAATTTTTTAAAATCTTAAAAAAATACTCTTCTTAGTCTGCAATTGGACACTGGCTAAGCAGAAATTTGAATTTTCTTGACCATTACACTTTTGATGAATGCTCATTTGAAGGATAACAGAAATCTGTTTTTTTGTGCATTTTCGTTATAAATTTACGAAAATACTCTTTTTGCCTGCAAAAATTAAAATATCATTGAACGTTATTGGCAATTAAATGGTTAATTGAAATAAATGGTATTTTGAGCGCTTTAATGCGGCGTTGACACACGAAGGGTTAATATGTCTATATTGTACCGTAACGAATGCGCTATATTTAATTTCTAATTTAGATAAAACACATTCGTTGCAATATAGTAATCTATATTGTCTTAGTTCTCATAAATACAATTCTGAACGTTTCGGCAGTATAGTTAAAGGAACGAAAAAGGGAAATAACAAATTATGTTTATTTGTAAATTCATACAATATTAAATAAACGACCATCGGTAAAAATGGAAATGAATAGGGATTATTTGAGAAAAAGCATTTACTAAATCTACGCGCTCTTAACTTGGAGCCAATTTGTGACCAAGCTGGTGCTTCGCAATCTGCCGTGCGTCAACTAGGCCAGTTGGATATAACGAAAGCGCGCCTGAATATAAATTTGTAAACGGTATGAATAGTATTCTCTAATCTCTATAGGCGCCGATGTAGAGCGATTAACTCGCTACTTCTAATTCACTATTGATGCTTTTGAAAACGTTATATTTGAAAGTCACCTTTTCTGGTGGCAGCAACAAGTTTTGCTCAAAATTATTTCAAATTACACTGCTGGTTTCCACGGTCGCAATATGTTTATTGCAAAAAAAAATGTTTTGAATTTCGTGTGACTGAAAGGTCTCTGGAAACAACAGCTTCAGGCAAATTGTTTTAAAACTAGACAGTATTTTACCTACAGGAAGTAGCTTAACGCGAATATAACTGAGCTTATATGTGACCAGCTTTAGCGGGTATAATTACAGCGTCTAAGGCCGAATTCTCACTAGAGAGTTAATCGGGAATAACGCCATATGTATAATTATGGCGTTATTCCCGATTAACACTCTAGTGAGAATTCGGCCTAAGGCGGCTGACGCCATAAGCAAAATTCTTATTTTTGTTATGATTTTGGGATACGGTATGTAGAATGTACATCATAGACTACGTAACAAAATCTATTATTTGTATAATAAACATAGCAGACTACAAGTAGCATCGGTATGATCAACCCTGCCACCTTAGTAGACGTTAACCCTTTGAACCCGAAAGGCCAAACGCAAAACATCTTTTGTAATTTTATAATTATCATGTTGAATATTTTGAAACTAATTTTACTGGGCGCTGTTGCTGCCTATGTCACATTAGTTCCAAAGATATTCAACAGGTTACCTGTATAGCTACTTTGAAATTGGGATCCTGGGTATTCAGTGATCAAAAGGTTCAGTAATATTATTCTGCAGGTGTACCATATACAGAGGACGGTGATTCAGTATTTATTTATTTTTATCAATGTAGTCTTTCAACACCTGTTTATTAGCCCCAGCCATCTGATCAATCTGCAAACAAAGAAACAAAAAAAACCAATAGTAAGACAAACAAACAAACATAAATAAATAAATAAATAAATAAATAAATAAATAAATAAATAAATAAATAAATAAATAGAAAAACAAACAAACATTGACCTAATTTACTTGCACACGTACGGTGCTATGTAAAAATGGCTGAACATATAGATCTATCGCGTAATAAGCTTTCGCTAAAAAATTGTAATTATGTTACCAGAATGGTCTACATTTAAACCAGTGACGTGCACAACAGCCCACCCCACCCCCACATCCAACACCCCCTACACACACACACAGGCACGCACGCACGCACGCACACGTCCCCCAAGACAATGCGCACTAAAATTGCCCTTTTAGCGTATGAAATCTGATAAAGCCTACTGGGCCCGTACTTGGCCAATACCAGGCTAATACGTACGGTATTTGCAGACTACGGGCCCAGTAACCTGTCTTACCAGGGAAGGTATATTCCGTTATTAGGGAATATATATATATATATATATATATATATATATATATATATATATATATATATATATATATATATATATATATATATATATATATATATATATATATATATATATATATATATATATATATATATATATATATATATATATATATATATATATATATATATATATATATATATATATATATTATATATATATTAATGTCACTCACTACTTCTCCGTCTTTGAAAAATACGAAAGTCGGCATGAATTCAATTCCAACCTCTTCTGCCAGATCCTATGATTGTAGATAAAACAGAAAGCAATACACTTATATTCACAAACCAAACACCCTAGCCATAGACCTATATAACCCTAATATAACATAACAGCGAGACAGGGATTCTGGTTCTTAAAAAAGACATAGATGGGGCGCAGATGTCCATAATACACTTCTGGTAGGCTATATAGACATATCAGAGGTCCATAATACACTTCTGGTAGGCTATATAGACATATCAGAGGTCCATAATACACTTCTGGCAGGCTATATAGACATATCAGAGGTCCGTAATAGCAAATTATATTGTTTATAGCCAAATTATTGACGTCAGGCATACGTGGTACTGTTCCTATCAGGAATATTTACTGCCAGCTAGAAAGACAAAAGCTGCACATTTTTTTCATTGGTACATATATGGATACAACCCCACACATTGACCACTTACTATAAGTCCCTGCTATAGGCACTTGCTTAGTAGGAGGGCTACATAAAGGCGGCTGCGATGATTGGTCAAGAGGGTAATGGCGTCATCAATATTGAATTAGGCCGCACCCGCTTTTTCCCCAACAAAAATCCTCGAATTTGTAATATATATATATATATATATATATATATATATATATATATATATATATATATATATATATATATATATATATATATATATATATATATATATATAAACTCACACACACGTACGCACGCACGCACGCACGCACGCACGCACGCACGCACGTACGGCTGCGATGATTGGTCAAGGGGGTAATGGCGTCATCAATACTGAATTAGGCTGCGCCGCTTTTTCCCCTACAAAAATACTCGAATTTGTAATATATATATATATATATATATATATATATATATACATATTAACTTTCTCACACACACACACACACGCCTGCATGCACGCATGTACGCACGCGCGCGCACGCACGGACGCACGCACGCACGCACATGCATGTACGCATGCGTGCGTGGGGGCACACATGCATGCACGCATGTACACATGCGTGCATGCACACACGCATGCATGCACACACCCACAGCCACATAGCCAGCTCGAGCTGTCGTGAACAATATGAACAACCCCTGTGTAGCTTGGTCGCCGTGCCATCCTGAGTGCTCCTCGGGAGGCGACTCGTACCCAAGGTACAAATCGGCCCAATGATACTGCTGGTTAGCCAACCTCAGGCTTTCACTTCCTGGAGGAAGACTGCAGGCGATCGGGTGATGCAAAAAGCGACATCTCTGGTCTGGTGGAATGATCACATTCCGATGTGGCCAGGCCAGCATCCCCGCCAATGCCAAGCACAATGGTTTCATCCATGCTATTGGTGCACCCCATGTGTCGATTCATTATGGTAGTGATGCCACTACTTATGTACTGTGCAGCGAGTCATAGCTGGTTAGTCAATATATGGTTCTTTTATCTCTGTGCCGATTAGTATCTCGCCAGAGACCTCAATTTATCTGTTGATGTATATTTATATATATATATATATATATATATATATATATATATATATATATATATATATATATATATATATATATATATATATATATAAGTATATGACAATAGGTAATTCTTGTGAGGACACCCCCCCCCCCTCCCCCACCCCCTTCCCCCCCCCACCCCCACCCAGGGTGTAGATAGATATCAGTTTAATTTAAACCAATTACTGACGTCGTGTTAAGCTTGCGCTGGTGCGAGGTATGTGCCTTGTGCGGGCCTCCTACACTATATATATATACCTTCTCTTAAATGAGCATTCACTGCAGCGAGAGGTATTGCCTCGCATGGGCCTCCATCCCAGGAAGAACCTCTACACCAAAGCGGAGAAGTAGAATTAGCCAAACCGATCTTAGTTGTCAATAAAAGAGTGACTGATTTGTGTTGAGATTTGTTTTAGAGATGCACACTGTTTTACATTGAACTGGCAAGTAGATTTTGACAGAAATCAATCTGGTCAAATCCCTAACTATAGTGTGTTAGTCAATGCCGCGTTACTTTGCGGGCCTTCTAGTGAACTGACCATAACATTTAATTTTTATGTCCAGACACAGAAGTTTTATGCCTCAAACGGCTTAAGACTACATAACATTAGACAGAGTTCGCAATCGCTCAAGCCACCACCTCGGGTCTGACTTATGGAGCACCTACCACAGCCTTACAGCGTGTACAAGGTTCTCAGGATGACTTGTATTGAAGCCAAAAAGTTAGTCCACTATGAACGTCTTTTGCCATAGTCGAAGTGCTGAGAACAAGCTGTTTTAGACCTGGTCCCTAGGAGTTAACGTTTATCCGTGCTAGGGTTATTGGAAAGTGCCCAGAATTCACTGCTAGGCCAACTACTATTAATATTATTATTTCACAGTCAATTCCTACTTTGGCATAAAGGATCCTACTCTAACGGTATCACTGTAGATACTGAGAGGGTGTATGAGTCATCCTCGTTTAGCCTGAAGCCATCAAGAAACGTATGCAATTTCCAACGTCGGTTCCAAAACTAACTGATGGCAGGAATTAATATAAGTAATGCTATCTTGGCCGAAAAAGGTCGGAGTTAGTCACAAAGTGAAACAGTTTTTGTAATATAGCTAAATGATCTTTATAGACTCATGGTATGTATAGACCCTTTTGTGGTATACCACTAGATTGTGGCACCATAAGCGAGCTTTACAATAAACAGCCACTTCAGCAACTGCCCCGGATTGTTACAAGTATCCTTACTGAAATACCTGAGCTAATATTTATTTAGAGATATTGCACCATGTCTGGTGTCTATGTTTCGGCATCGAGATGGTCCTAGTAGAAATATGTTGCTATTAGGAACATGTTTAGGTGATACGCTATTGAATGTCTGTCATAGGTATTTAAACGAGTGTATTTTTATTTTGAATTAACAATCACACAAAGAAGTAAATAGTCAAAATCAGCGCTCACCATTACAGTACAGTGCGACAATAGAACTGATATAGGTCTGGCTGACCTGGTTACTCCTAATTGTCATAAGCTTATACAAAGTAATAACTAATTAAAGAATGCTTAATAGTCCTCGGCGTATCTAGAAAACTAAGTTGCACCTTTTAGTCATGTGTGAATTAGGAAGATAAGTTGCACCTTTTAGTCATTGGCAAACATAAGTAAAATGCGTGCTTAGATTTACAAAGTGGCACAGTGATCAAACAATCATAGAAAACAGTAATTATCAGTGATGAAAGGGTGATGATTCCAAGTATCGGAAAGAGTCTGGATGAGTTGTGGCCGACAGCAGATACAGGATAAAACACATGCATAAAGCACGGATGGTGTGGCCAAAAGTTAGCATAATACGAATGGTGTCACTAGCTCTGGTGCTACGTCAGAAGCAATGCTCAACAGTGACCACTCTTTTGACGTGGCCCAGACAAGAATTGGCGAGATACACGCAGCCTGTAGCTCAATTTAGAGGTGTTAGGGCGTTCTAAATAGTGCCTTTGCCCAAAGTCTAATATTACGCCACTGGTAGTGTCTGGTGTGGAGTGGGATGGCCAAAGGGCTGGCTGGATGAACCTTCTTTTACTTTATTATTTGACCCTTAAAGAAGGGCCGTCCATAAACTTCTTCGGCACGTGTGATGGAGCCGGTCTCTGATCATGGCAAAAGATAGTTTAAAGTAAATACGCGGGTGTAGATTGCAGAATGACTGCTATGCATAGTGCTGGAGAGACTCAACTGAATGATAACCACATTAGACTACCTTCCCATCCCGACTGACAAATTGTGGCCAATGGACCTCATTATATAGAATTCCCCGACCAATCAGAGTTCTCTCAGCCAATCATAGAGCAACCCTTCTAGAGGGATACACGCATAGAGTCACATGTTTTTGTGACATAGCTTTTTTTGCTGCTGTTGCTGCTGCTGCTGCTACGCTTAGCACTTTAGTAGAGTCACCTGTAGCTAGAAGGCAAACTTCTACATGTCTCGAGAACACTATTTTGAAAATTCCCTAACAAATGACTGGCTCACTAAATCCAGACATTCGCTCACACAATTTTCAAAATAGCATTCTTTCGACCACACATGGCACACACCTTCTTTCAACCCATGCCCCTTTACATTTCTTGTACAAATTGTCAGCATTTAGATACATACATTTGTTATTATATAACACCCATGTAAAGTCCTCTTTATAGAGATATTCGAATGCCTGTATGTAGTATAACATTACATTATCGACAGGTTTTTAGAAAATAGTCTATGTGCGAGAAGGAATGCTCTCTTTGAGACAAGCAATCATGCTGACAATCATAGCAGTCTGTTTTCATAAATTAACTTATAACATCATTCAAGGCAATAGCGAATGTCTTTATAACCACACTTGAACATTCGACTCGTTATCACCAAAAATTTCACTCTAGTCATTCTCAGCAGATTTGTAGTAAAAGAAGGGTGCCTCAGTAATGTGGGAACTAGTTACATCGCTTTCAAAAATGACACTTTCTGGTGCAGGGTCATCGAGCCTGGCTAATATATCCTCGTGATCTACTACAGCCAGGTTCTGAAAGATTCAGCTGATTCTTGGGCTTCTTCTTTTCCAAGTAATTCGAATTATGCTACTGCTGCTAGAGTCTGAACAGTTAGATCTAACTCTGGAAAATCTTGTAGCAATATATTGTCGCGAAATAGCTGTAGTATAGGTAAAGGTGGGGGTAACAGTTCTAAGATCTGATTTTCGGATTCGTTAGATCTGTTGTGCACAGGAAACCATGTTATCCCCAATAACTGTTCCATAGCTTTTCTGCAAAATGTACACTATTTTTTCTTCGCAGACCCTCCTCCTCCTCCTCTGATTGTTCAGTGATTATCTTTACCTCATCGCTGTTAAGGGTAGCACACAGCATGTTAGAGATTAACTCGGTAATGTGTTCTCGATTACATAACATCATACCTATTTCACACAAAACATCTTCATCCAACACTATTCTTAGGCATAATCTATATCTGGACACTGTCGAGTTAGATAATAAACCTATCTGATGAACATCTACATCAGAACAATCATAGTTAGCCATTAACCTCATGCTCAGCAACATGTCCCAAGGTTCTGGAGATATCATAGATTCCACCATCTTGATTGTCTGTTATGCACATGATGCTGATAGTTAAATCAAGGTAGAGTTCATTAAACCATTGATTTCAGAGACTTTAGCCTTCAGATTATGCAAAGCGTTGTCGACGAGTTTAACATGTCTAAATATAGCTCTCATCTCACTGCTACCTAGAGGCACAAAGTACCAACCTATGTTGACATAAGGGTACTTAGTGCTGATAAAAAATTTTATCTGAGATTCTAGTTCATAAATGTAAACAAGTTTCTCTACTCTATCGTTATTCCTGGCTTTGCAAACAGTTTCTTCAGATACAGGAATCATTAGTGTAAACCTTCTAAATGAAGCATAGTGCACAAACCATCCACACATGGGAGGAAAGATGGTACTACACAGCGTAAAAAGTACGCCAAATTCATCATGACTATTATAGAAAACTTACTTAATCTCTGAAAAACATTGTAAATTTATACGCTTACCAAACTTTTATACCCTTGTTACCCAGGGTGGTGTGGGTTGGGAGCTACTCATCAGAACACATATGAACACGTTGAGCCAAAGCTACAGCGACAAGATAAGCAGCCATCTTGATTGGCCTACAGACGTCATGTGACATGACCACACCCAGGCTTCTTTTCACAGGTCATTACACATACAACGAGCACTAGTAAACATGGCTAGACACATACCAAAGCTAGAGCGATGAGATAAGGAGCTGTGCTGATTGGTCTACAGGTATCATGTGAACTGACCAGACACACATCCCAACATAGGCCATGCCACTTTTCATGGGTCATTAGACCTACAACGCGACAGCTGGAATCCCATAAGTTGAACTAAGCTAGGGTGACAATATGGTCGCACTGACCCAGTGTGATGGTGTGGATGCAGTTAGGCCACGCCCCCTTGGGTCATGCCGGTTTGTTTCATGGGTCATTAGGCCTGGAAACGACCATAGCTGGCATCACATGACATGACCAGGGCAATGATATGGTCGCACGTTAGGCCATGCTACATTAGGTCACATCTTTACAGGGGTCATAGAGGTCATGTGACCCAGCCAGGTAGATGAGATGAATGCATGCCAGTCCATGACCCTTTTTCACGTATCATTAGGCCGACAACGTGACAGCGGGCATTCTATAAGTTGGCCTAAGCTAAGGCGACAAGATAAGCGGCCATACCTGGCCATGCTCCCTAACGCCTTTGCACTTCATTATCCATGTCAATCATCAGTACGTGCCTCATTACACATGTCAATCATCGGCACATGACTACACCTCTAAATCATCAAAAACAGCGAAGATATAGGTGGCTGTTCGCTGATTGTCGAGAGGGTGATTACGTCATCTACCTTTGAATTAGGCCACGCCTCCTTCCCCCCCCCCCGCACAAAATAATCGAATTTGATTGGTCGAGAGAAACAAATGACTTTCTCTCGACCGATCAAATTCGAGTATTTTGGCAGGGAAAAGGGGGCGTAGCCTAATTCAAATATCCAAGATGTCATCACCCTCGCGATCAATCAACGCAGCCGTATATAACGTCGCCCTTCTACTCTGATTAACTTACCGGCAATTCCTCAACGTCAACCTTAATGAACACAACCTTGTTCTTGTACTCCGCCTCTTTAGATAATCTCTGTAAAAAATATATGTAATTAAATATATAGAAATGAATAAATGAGCTGTCTCCCTTCTGTTTTGGGGCTAGTCGAGGGGAAAGAGTGCACATGTCGGGCCTACAGCCTTTTATATGCTATAGCGTCCACTTTATGACGCAACAAAAGCGGCCACTAAAAACAAATGGTTACTTAGTCCATCTCAGTTATTATATGAATGACTTTATGTTGGTGTAATAAGATGGTTGTTATCTAAGATGTGTTTTATTCGTCTCAAAGAACTGTCATTCTGGGCCACAACAGCGAGTGACCGTTATAAACAGGCTGTGTGTAGAGACAATGGAGGGGCCCGATCTGTCACTCAAGTGTCAAGAGTGCAGGAACGTACGTCGACCTGCGGCTCAATCTATGGGCGTGGCCAGGACCTAGTGGTGCGCTATTGGGATACGCTATGGGAGAGAAAAATCCTGTAGGTGAGGTTGGGGTGGTGGTCGGGCTATCACCCCCCCCCCACACACACACACACACACACACACACACCCACCCACCCACCCACCCACCCACCCACCCACCCACGCACGCACGCACGCACACACAGGTTATAGATATAGCCATAGGCAGCAACAACTTCCAGCCAAATAATTTCCAAATATTCAACAAGAGGATTATTACACAAAGAAAATAATGCATTGTCGCTTACATGACATCACACGCTGTTACTTAAGGAGAGGCAATCACTGTTGAATATTTATGCGATGTTACAAAGCAGATAATTGTGATACAGATAAAGGAATGTGACAGGAAGGGGATGATATGGAATCTATAAATCATACTCTGTCAGTGCAATACAACATTTGAAATGAGATTAGCATCCCTTTAGAAACTAAATTAAAATTAATACACGTAGCTTTCATTTTTTTGGAAGAAAAAGAATATATAGCCTACTTTTATTTACATGCATGATCACGATTGATTATAGGCCTAAACACGTTATTTAGGGGGGGGGGGAGCAATAGTTTTACGTCGTTCACGGAGATTTAACTATATTTAATTATAAAACTTACCACGAATTCGGGCCCGATAATTTTACAAGGTCCACACCATTGCGCCCAGAAATCCACAACCACGAGCTTGCTGCCTGCGCTCGTAATCAAGTCATCAAATTCATCCTATAAAAGAATAAATGCTTACAGGCAAACCTGTGTATAGCGGACACTGCCTTTGGGACCAAAAGATGGTGGTTCTTTAAGACGGGTGGTCTTAACTGCACCCGTCTTAAAGAATCGGTATCTTGTGGTCCAAAACCCATGTACGATATTAATCTGTTTTCATTATGTGAGCAGATACCTCTCTATAATAACCACGCCGTAATGGCTTAAAAGGCACCCGCTGTAGACAGGTTTGTTATTCACCAATATATCGATGCGTTTGGTTACTCTTCCGTCCGTCCGTCCACCCACTCACGCACCCACCCGCCCGCCCGCCCGTCCGTCCGTCCGTCCATCCGTCCGTCCGTCCGTCCGTCCGTCCGTCCGTCCGTCCGTCCGTCCGTCCGTCCGTCCGTCTGTCTGTCTGTCTGTCTGTCTGTCTGTCTGTCGATCTGTCTGTCTGTCGATCTGTCGGTCGGCCTCCAATCTCGATTATCTGATTAACTTTATATCTTGGCAGGGTTTCACTCTATTGGGTCTAAACGTGGCCACATGCTTTCTTACATCAAGGGGGTGGGGCAAGCATAATGATATTGAGGCCATGAGGTCAAAGTTGAAGGTCACTCTGACCTCGTTATAAAACCCTAACTTTCCCCAGTTAAATTTTGCGCTTGGCTCAACATATCCCAGTATATGTCGGCAGGGTTTCATCCTATTGGGACTAAACTTGGACAAATGCTTCCTCTTATCAAGGGGATCGAACGCAATGCTATTGCGGCTATGAGGTCAAAGTTCAAGGTCACTAAAACTCTACTTTTTACGGTTAAGTTTTGCGCTTAGCTCAACATATACTCTTATGTCTCGGTTTTACCCTATTGGGAATAAACTAGGACACGTGCCTCCTTATATCAAGGGATTCAGCACAACGGTATTGAGGTCATGAGGTCAAAGTCCAAGGTCGCTGTGAACTTGATATATAAATCTATTTTTACGGTTAAGTGTTGCGCTTAGCTCAACATAGCGTCTTATATCTCGCCATGGCTTGATCCTATTGGGACGAAACCTGGACATATGATTACATATATCAACCGGATGGAACACAATGATATTGAGGTCAAAGTATAAAATGTAGACTTGGTTCTGCTTAGCTCGTCTGGCCTATTTTCAGAATTGGCCAAATTATTTGAACTAATCATCGTCATATATAGCAGACCCTCACCCTGTCGTTTTTGTCACGTATTACAAATTGTGTGGGTTTTGCGTATTTTCAGGATTTTTCGGATTCTTTCGAATATTTTCACGATCGTATTCATATTTTCTTTATTACACTCAGTTCCAATGTTGTGGAATCGTAGTGTATGGCCGCAACACCCTTTTTGTGTTAACAATTGAGCCGAATCGGATCACAGCCACAGTCTGGAAATCACCAATTCCTTCATTGTATTAAAATTTGAGCCAAATCGGATCAGCATTTTTTTTAGATAACGGTCCGAACACGCAAACAGACAGATCCGGTTGCAATACCGTCTTTCCATGGTCATGGTAATAAGGTTATAGGCAGAGCTGGATTAAACATATTTGGGGAATAGGGCTCAATAGTTGTGGGGGCCCTAAACGGATGGATCAAGGCGAGAGTGACTACTCCTACTACTACTACTACTACTACTACTACTACTACTACTACTACTACTACTACTACTACTACTACACCGAAATATAACACATTCGTTAATTCGTGTCAAAATGATGTTGTATATTGTGAAACTAATTCGACTGAAGCTAGAGCTAACTGAGGCGGCACCAGATTCAAGTCAAATTAGTTTCAAAATATTCAACAACGTATACCATGACTGTAAAAGTGAGATATTGTGATTAAAAGCTGTAAATGGGTCAAGTCTAATAATTGTTTTTGATTTGGGGGGCCTCCAATTTTTCGGGCCCCGGGGGATGTAGCGCGGTTATCACACGCCTTAATCCGGCTCTGGTCGTAAGATTGTGGTTGCGCAAAGGGTTGCGGTTGGGGACACTGGGGGTGGTAGTGAGGCGAGGTTGGCGGGATTTGGGGTGGGGTGGAGGCGATCATCTATAGATCTACATACAGAGACCCTGTTACGGAGAAGAGGATTTATAACGGGAGTTTTTAATGCGTCAATTGAGGGAGCCATTTCTAGCTATGCCCCGCCCATTTCTAGTTAGCCTCCACCCACATTTTACAAGTGTCGGGATCGATTTGAAACATTGAATTGAAACATGACAGCAGCAGCTCCCAGTCAAATTAGTTTCAAAATATTCAACAGACTGTTTATTAAATTGAAAATTCATTATAGATATACAATTCGTACAGTTTTGCGACGTACTTTTTGACCTTCGTAAAGTCAATCCATCGACTAACATGTGACGTACTTGATTATGATAATAGATACTCGAGTGGCAGATCGGACCCCTCTATTGACTAGCGATACAAATACGAGACTATTTATAATAGTCCAGAGGCTACAAGCTTTGTGTAGCTGTGTGAATCTAGTATGATTATCTAAAATAGCAAGGTCGGTCCAGTTTAGTTCGCGAATGGACCTTTCCAATTTTATCCATCAATCATATGACGTCATAATCATTACGTGACGTGTAGGATGACGTTATAATAAATGCGGTCATGAATGCCGTAATTAAGTTCGTCACGAACGGAATAAAGCGTTGTACGAATTGTCTTTCTTTACTATTTAATAAACATGCTGTTGAACATTTTGAAACTAATTCGACTGGGCGCTGTTGCTGCCATAGGCAGAACAGCACCCAGTTAAATGAGTTTCAAAATATTGAACCAGCATACCTGTATAATATTCTGGAAATTGATAGTCGATGAGGTCAGGGATCGATCGATCAAAGCATGGGCGACGTGTGGGCGGGACGTAACTGGGGATGGCCGGGGCATAGCAAAAAGTGGATTCCTCCATTCTCGGGTAAAGATAGTCCATGTAGATAGGCCACTTGTTCTAGCTACTATATATTAACTATTTAGCCATGTTATTAGGTCCGTATTCTCGTTAGTATTTAACAAATGTGTTTTAATTGCAGGTCACCTAACATACGTAGGCTATATGTTGAATCAATCATCTTCAACTTCTTTATCTCCGTCCAAATAAATATCGGGATCACATCAACTATAAGCGTTCTCGTTTTTGGCATTGGGAAACCCATAAACCCGTGACATCAGCTTCAATAGAAAATACTTTGTGCGACCACAATCTTAGCCGCATCCTTGCTAGGACAAACTGTCAGATCCGACCACCTGTCTTAGCGAGCCCCCATATAATGATCGTATGATGACGTGGAATTTTAGGGACAAATTGCGCATTCAATAATGGATGGATCCGATCTGTCACTCAAGTATATGCTCTTACAATCAATTACGTCACTAATGAGCTGAGTCACAACTGTAATAACGTATCATGAGTGAAAATCGGAAAGTCCGTCAAGTGTACGAATGTGCCATGCAGCGTCCAATACATGGTCTTTGATATAATTTACAATGTAAGTAACATGGAATTCTGGGAATTCAGGACTTAGTAGGGCTTAGAGGTCAACACGCGTAAAAAGTCAGCGGAGCTTAGTTCGAAATGGAGGAGGCTTAGTGAGAACTGAATCCATGTATTGGACGCTGTATGGTCAATGGTGAGAGAGATTTTAGTCCACAATAGACACTTGGCCCTTGAGTGTGCACAATCACATAGTCATTTTGTGACAGACACTAGAATACAATGCAGTTTCACAGTACAATTTGCAATACAATCATATAAAATTACACAGGCTATTAAGTACAACAAACAAAATATTTTCCCTGCTGGTCTGCAAATGATAACAGTCTTGAAAACGGTAACATTCTGGTTTGTGATTGGTGTTAAATGACCATTTGCGGGTCCGGAAGCGTGTTTATGAGAATTGTGCACCGTAACCCTGGCTCGGTACTGAGCCAGTCGTTTCCATGCTCAATTGTCGGAAACACGCCTCTCTTGGTCTGCAAATGAGCATTTATTGTACGTTTTTCTCTTGTTCTATGCAATTATTATTATCGTGGAAACTCAAAGATGTCACAGACAGATTAGACTTATGGTTAGTCGGAGAATATGCTCAAGTTATCAAATCAGTACGCACCTTTAAAGCATGGTAAATAAAAGCTGCTAGTTTCTTCATGACTGTCGAATTCTGATGTTGGAATAATTCAGTGAATTTAAAAACACTAGGTCTCATATAATAATAGGGCTTAATAAGAGATTTACGTAGAGCGTTATATTGTGGGCATATGAGGATACAGTGGTAGTCGTCTTCTATATCATCTTTACGAAATGGGCAAATTCTCGCTGACAGTGGCGTTGGTTCAGGTTTGTGCCATCTGCCTGTTTCAACGTGCAATCGATGGCTTGCTGTCCGGATTTTCGTTAAATCCTCTCATGTTTAATTATTTTTACATTGTCCAGGTAATGTCCAGGTAATGTTTATAGCTTATTTCATTACAAAAATACTTGTACAACCTGGTTTTGTTGCTGTTTGCGAGTATTCCTGACCATTCTTGGGAATAGTTATCATACATGCGTTACTTATAATACAACATGAACATATTCTTGTCTACATTTTTAGCTTGAGTTGTCCACACATCATTAAAGCCTCGTCTACATAGCATGTCCCTGAGGTTAATCACCCAGTTAGGTCGGGCATTGACAGTACAATCAGTATATAAAACATCATAAATACATCTTATTAACCTATGTGGCTGGGCTTCTATTACTTTAAACCAATACTTTAATATTCTAATTTCTCTATTAAAACATAACGGAAGCCTACCCAATTCACCATGACAACACAATTAGATGTGCTTTGTTTTACCTTCAATGATTGCTTGCAAAAACGTAAGTGACATTTTTCTACATCCATTGCTGGATGAAACCCCCAAACCTCGCTGCTGTAACAAAGAATCGGTAGAATTAATTTATCGAATAAAATACACAAGTGATTGGGTGTTAATCCTGCAAATCTGCGACAATATTTCTTTAGGGCAAAACTGGCTTTCTGAGCTTGCTCAGCCAGACATTTCTGTGCCGGGAGAAATGAGCCAGAAGTCGTAAAAGTGATACCTAAATATTTGAACTCTTTAACGACTTCCAGCTCCTGTGACCCGTACTGAAACGTGTCTCTTTGATTACGTCCACCACGTCTGAAAACAACGGCCTTTGTCTTCCCTGTATTTACCGTTAAACGCCATCTATTTCAGTAGTCATATAAGATATTTAATCCTTTAACAGAGTCAAATCAATACCATCTACCCATTCCCTGATTAGTTCCCCTTCTAAAGCATTCACATAGGCCTACAAGCTTTCGGCTTGTCGTACCCCTGTACTACAACCAAAAGAGTCAGATAGTTCTGAATTTCCGCGTACGCAGGTTTTAAGACTGCTATACATTGACATCATTATATTAATTATATTTCCCCATACCCCTAATTTTAATAGCTTATACCACAAACAATCACGTACTACATAATCGAAAGCCTTACTAAAATCTACAAAACTACAATACAATTTCTTACCCTTACTTAAAATATGTGAGGTAAGCCCACTTAAGACAAAGATGTGATCTATGGTGCTATACCCCGTCCTAAACCCGGCTTGCGCCTCAACATAAATTTTATTAATTTCTGCCCAATTGTTCAATCTATTATTCAAAACCTTGGTGAACAGGTTTCCTAGTGTACTTAATAAAGTGATGCCTCTATAGTTATTCACGTCATTAACCCCACCTTTCTTGTGTAGCGGTATCCAAATGCCTTTGGACCAAGTAATTGTATTAAATAATGTTAACAAATGTGGTAATAACTCGTCTATTGCATTTATATAAAATTCATTAATAAGTAAGTCCGGTCCAGCACTTTTATTATTTTTTTTATTGTTTAATAGCCTTCAGAATTTCCGGACCGGATATTTCAGCGTTTAACTCTTCGAAAATAATTTGCACATTTTCATCTCGACTGTATTCGGAGACATAGTCTTTAACATCAGCATCCGGGCTGTAAAATTCACTATCTGGGTTGCTGACTGCTTTACAAATTCCACAAACTCATCCGCGGTGCTATTTCCCATTTTCGTGTTATCTTTGGTTTTTAGCAATTTCCAGTATATTTTGTATCCGTATATTGAGCCTTAATTAGTTGATTCGTTAAAATGGCTCGTTGCTCATTGTTGAATTTCTTTACCGATTTCTTAAACTCCGTTCGCGCCGTCACCGTATTTATAGGTAATAATTACGTGTTCTCGGCTCTGAAGGCATTCAACGCACGAAAAAATTTATTTCTTTTTATTTCACAATCAGCGGAGCAGTTTTGCGGTAAGCTTCGATGTTTTCGCCGTTTGTTATTGTTTGGTTTAAGGAATAAACTTTCCGCCGCTGCTTTTATCGCTAAAATAAATGTATTAACCGCTTCCTCTACCGATTTTGCACTGGGAATCCGCGCTTCATCCAGTAATTCGCTCATAGCACAAAGTAAAGCCTGGACATGTTCGGACATAATATTAGTTCTATATTCAGGACTTTGCTCTGTGTTCCAAACATATTTCTGAATTGTGATTTTGTTGACGTCGTTCCTACAAATACGATTCGGTACTGAACCACTACAATTTAGAGTGCAATGCATTACGCTGTGATCTGATAACTCGTTCTGAAAACTAATCATAAAACTATTAACAAGATCGAGGTTGTTGGCAGAGCAGAGGAAATAGTCTACTACACTAATTCCTCTGTGTGTTATACATGTTATCTCCCCAACCCCTCTATCATTTCACAATCTACCATTCAAAATCCGAAGTCCCGATTCCTTACAAAATTCTAATAGCCTATGCCCATTTCCATTCGCATTTACAAGATCTATTGAGAATCGAGGTATTGGAAAGTCTTCATAATAATCATTATTTACATGAACATGTTCGGAATTATCATTTAAAACACAATCAGGCAAAATGTTTGTTCTGGCGTTAAAATCGCCACCAAGTAAAAAATTACAATTACAATTGTTATGTTTCGTTTTTGTAAGAAAACTTCAATCTCCACTTCACCTGTTCTGGGAGAGCCATGTGACAGATATATAAATCGCCATTTAGACCAAAATAATCTTTGTCCAAAAGTATCCACAATATATCATCTCCTTCTGTACTCTGTAGTGAAATACCACGTGACAGGCTTGTTCTGATGTAAATAAGCAACCCACCTGAATCGCGCTTTGCACTGATGTGCCTTGGTCTATACAAAGCGAAATAATTAAATTCATCTACATCATAATTGAACAGGTTCGAACTCCACGTTTCATTTAGTAATATAATATCACTATTAGTGGCTAAGGTTTGGAATAAAGGTGAATTGATTTTGTTATGGGTTTGAGTTACCAATCCATTGCCATTCCATAATGACACCGGGAGCATATTCTCCGTTCTGTCCTATGTCTCTTGCTTATCCGTCTCGATGGGAGGTGCACTGTCATTGTTTATTTGGGATGCTAAATTTTGCAGTGCGTTCGGTATAGTAACAAAATTGTCTCCAGTACTGGTCACGTGATTCTGCTCTGGTGGTACCTGTGTGGATTGGTAGGTTGTAGTATGAAAAGATTCAATAACGGTTCTGTTTAGTTCACTAGGATTTTGCCGCTCTGTTCTAATATTGTCACCATATCCCGAGTTATTTAAGAACGAAAATGTCGAGGTTATTGCCGATTGTACGGAATTCACCGAGACCGGAACAGGCTCGGTTAACACATTAACTGGTAAATTGACACAAGGGGTTGCCAACACACAGTGATCTGTTGCCATATGGGGAGCTGTTGGCATAAGACGAGCTGCTGACATAGGAGGAGGTGCTGACATAGAGGGAGCTGTTGACATATCGCGCATATATAACACAGGTGTCAATGTATGAACTGAATTCTGAATATTACGCTCGGAAACACTCGCTTGTGTTGCCATAGTTACACATTGTTGCCCTGTAATGCCATCGCGGTTGTTTAATGATATGTTATTTGTGTTTTGACCTTGTACCCAATTGACATGCGGAGGTAGTGATGCCGTTGACGCTTCTCGTCGCTGTTCTGGCATTAAGGGTGTTGCTGAAGTAGGAGGGTGTCGTTTCTCAAGGTATTGTTGCTGATGTCCAGTACGGTATGTTAGTGCTGGTGGCCGAGCCGCTTGAGTGTTCATATCAGGTCTACGATACGCTTCATTCGGTGCTGGTGGGTCTCTATTGTAATTGTACTGATTAACATAGTGAGTAGTGGTATTGGTTTTATTACGGTCATACATCACATCACAATGGTATTACGCGTAACAATGAGTAGGCGCAGCATTGTTCGAGAGCGCAACACCTGAGCAATTAGCGATGTAGTTTCGCATTGGCGAGATATTCTGGTACCTGATACTGCGTTGCTTAGTAACACATAACAATTGAAGCGGAATAGATTGCTGTTATAGGCCTATGTATTATCTACTGTCATTTTATGTTAGTATTTATAACATTATTTATTTATTTATTTTTCTATACATATGCCGAACTAATGGGCAGTCATATGCCTCTGCGCGTGTGCGTGCGTACGTGGGTGGTCGAGGACAGCGGAATAGAGGTATCCGATATGTGACTCAAATTTCTGACGCCACAATCAATTACGTTACATATTAGCAATCAAAATCAAGTGGAATTCTCCGTCGTGCAGCTGGAAACGTCCAGCAAGTGTACGAATTGTATGTAAAATTGCGATAAATTTACAATTTATGTAACATTTTGTTGAAAATTGTCAAACTAATTAGACTGGGAGATGTTGCTGCCATATGCTTCGAGTCAATTTAGTTTTAAAATATCTAACAATTTACCTGTATGATGGAGGATTCCAGTTTTAGTTATGCGCCGCCCATTTCTAACTACGCCCCACCCACACCGCTTGTGTTGGGATCGATCGATCCATGAACTCCCTGACTATTGATTTCCAGAAAACTATACAGATAAACTGTTGGATATTTTAAAACTAATTTGACTGGGTTCTGCCAGTCAAATTGGTTTCAAAATATTCAACAACATCTTTATTAAATGGTAAAGACATACAATTCGTACAACAATGCTTAGTCCGTCAACAATTATGCGTTCGTGACGTACCTATCTACTCCATTCCTGACGTCATTGATTATGACGCCATCCTACACGTCACGTAGTTGATTATGCCGTCATACGATGGATGAATAAACTCGAAAGGTCCATTACGCGTTCACGACTTTTTTATCTACGTCATTCGTGACGTTATTTATGTATGCGCAACATATAATGGCGTCATCCTACTAGTCACGTAGTTGATTATAACGTCACATGATGGAGAATGGACATTTCCATTTTAGCTAGCTAAGCTCCACCCATACCCACACCTCGCTCGTGTTCGGATCGATCGATATCTGAACTCCCTGACTATCTATTTCAAGAAAACTATACAGGTAAGCTGTTGAATATTTTGAAACTAATTTGACTGGGTGCTGTTGCTGCCTACATTCAACAGAATCTTTATTAAATAGTAGACATACAATTTATACAATAACGCATAGTCCGTCTTCAATTAAGCATGATTATTAAATAGCAAAGAATTACAAAGACATACAATTCATACAACATGTTGGACCATTTGAGATTTGGCGACGGTCTATATGGAACCCTTTGTGACGTAATTATTATGACGTCATAATATATGCTCTGAGCTGATTATGACGTCATACGAGGTCAGATGATGGATGGATACTCTGGAAAGGGGAATTGGTCCATTTATTTATCTTGAAATTGGATTCTGGGCAGCATTCATGGTTCAAAGTTTATAAATCGATTACAACACGTGTAAAAAAGGTGATCGCAGCGTAGCCAGAAATGGGCGCGCCATAGCTAGAAAGGTTCCGTCTATTACGACTCAAAGCGAAACTCTGTAAAATTACAATTTTTTTTGCCGGAAAATAAAAAAAAGGCTTTTGAGCAAAATTCACCAAAAGACAAAATTTGTACACTTTAATGAAGGACTTTTGGATTGTCGTGATGGATTTGTCATTTTGAGTGTGACGTAGACCCTATTTGAGTATGACGACAGATACGTAGTGACGGACAGGATCCCTCCATTATTCACATCTGCAAACGTTTCACATACCTGTGTTTCCACCTCGATAACCATGTTGCTTCTGACGATTCCGTTTGACTCTTTTTCTTTGATTTTATCTTATTATTTACAAATCGAATTAGAAGCGAATATTTATTTGACTCTGTTACGCGGTCTGAGAAATCGAAGACAGTCGCAGCTATAAACCGGATATGTATGAATAAGCCAGGTATTTGCCTCGTCGTGTCAGGTAGTCTACTGATAATGAAAACTCGGCTTTATCGGGATGTTAGCCTATCAAGTTATTGATTTTACAGTGAAGCTTCGAATCTGCATCAAATTAGCAGTCAGATACGGGCAGGTATATTGACAACTGCTATGCTCCGGCAAGGTCAGGTCTCAGAGGAGTCATCGTGCTTAATGACTTCACAGATTCTAGAAATTAACTAATTGCATTGTGGGATATATTT
>CM067369.1:166724265-166827421 GCA_034401795.1 Chaetoderma sp. LZ-2023a | reverse complement strand
CGCATGACACGTGTGTTATATATTTTGGCTTGGCGTGGAGATTGGTACGCAGATGCAGTCCACACTTGATTATGCCCGAATTCGTGCGTGAGTGCGCGCATGTGCGCGTTCGTTCTTGACTATTGAATTGTTTTCCTTTAAGAATAGTTAGACCTACGGGGGATGTGCGGGTACTGTGCGCGTGCGTGAGTTGGTGCGTGTGCGTGCGTGGATTCATATGCGTGCGTGTATGATTAAATATGTAGAGCCTGCCGTGGCACAGTCAAACCTCTCTATAACGACAACCTTCGTGGCTTGTGATTGTAAACAGACAGCTACTAAACATACCTATGATTGCTTAGCTCCGGCCAGTTGTCATGGTATGATATGCGCTTTTGGGTAAAAACGTGACGGCTTTTAAAATCCTTTGAACCAAAAAGGTCGATTTGAAGTCATTTCCAGTTTAATTAATATTTTGTTAGATATTTTACAACTAATTTGACACGGAGATGTTGCTGCCTGTGGCAGCAACAACTCCGAGTCAAATTAGTTTCAAAATATCCAACATCCTACATGTATAGTTATCTTGAAATCGAGATTCTATGAATTCAGGCTTCAAAGGGTTAGGATGGTACAGAACACGCGTTTTAACCCCTTAACCCCTACAGATCACAAATGACAAATTCTTCTCGATGTAGGGAATATTCAGTTTAATATTCTGAAACTAATTTTTACTAGGAGGTGTTGCTGCTTACATCAAAATTTCAGTTTATATGATAAAAAATAGAATCTCAAACTCTGCCCCCATCCAACATCCAACAGTCACCGGTGGGTGTTTGAGTGGGTGGATAACTGGATATGGATGGATGGAAGGCAGGGACGAATGAACGAATGAATGAATATGAACGCAGACATGCACGGGAAAGGTATATAATATCGTCAATATATCTCTACATGGAGGCAAAATCCAGTTTGTTTTACATATTGTATGTATAAACCAGAAAATTTAAACAAATTTTATTTATATTTAAAGGATTATATTATCATAGCATTATAAAAATAATTAAGACAATTATATATATAAAATTAAATCTTAAAATAATTAGGATATATACAATTAATTACTTTAAAAACAACCCATTCAAATTTATAAATATACAACATAGCACGACGGCTTTCAGAATATGTTCAAGAAGTACTCTGTGTTCGCAATGAGATGTGATAGTAGTGAGTTATACAGTGCTATGCAACATAGGGCTAACTGTTATGCGTGTTGGATTCGATTTGAAACTTGGAAACCAGAATCACAGAATCTAAATTACAAGACAGCTGTACAGATAAGCTGTTGAATATTTTGAACCTGGGAGTTGTTGCTGCTTATAGCAAGCTTCCAGTCTAATTAGTTTCAAAATATTCGACAGAATATTTATTTAATGGACTTTTCCATTCTTAGCTACGGCCCGCCCACCCCTAGCTAATTTCCACCCACACCCTGCTCGTGTTGGGATCGATCGATCTCTGAACTCCCTGACTACCAATTTCCAGAAAACTATACAGGTAAGGTATTTAATATTATGGCAGCAACATCGTCCAGTCAAATTAGTTCCAAAATATTCAACAGCATGTAGAGACATACAATTCGTACAACGTGTCGGACTATTAAGAGTTAAAGACGGGCAAAATAGAATCATTTATGACGCAATGATTATGACGTCATCGTACACGCCGCTTAGCTGATTATGACGTCATATGACGTCAGGTGATAGATGGATACTCTGGAAAGGTGAAATTGAGATCTTAGCTGTGGATATTGGTAAACCTTGGCATATTCACAATGCTTCAAAGAGAAGTATAAACAAAACATTAATGTTACACTGACGGGAGATATCTTGGCATTTTGAATTACCAAATGCAAATCTAGCTTTGTATCAAGATCACAATGTCCTTGACCTCAAAGGTATGAATGTCTGTGCTGCTCCTCCAGGTTGAGGTAACTATATGACGATGCTTGGTTCCAATAATTTGGCCAATTCTGAAAATATAAGGCCAGACGAGATAAGCAGAACCAAACTGTTAAAGTCTGCATTTTATACATCGACCTCAATATCATTGTGTTCTATCCGGTTGATATATGTATTCATGTGTCTAAGTTTCGTCACAATAGGATCAAGCTGTTGCGAAATATAAGACGCTATGTCGAGCTAGCCGCAAAACTTAATCGTAAAAATAGATTTATATACCAAGTTCACAGTGACCTTGGACTTTGACCATATGACCTCAATATCGTTGAACTGAATCCCCTTGATATAAGGAGGCATGTGTCCATGCTTATTGCCAATATACCGAGATATAAGAGAATATGTTGAGCTAAACGCAAAACTTAACCGTAAAATGTAGCGTTTTATACCAAGGTCACAGTGACCTTGCACTTTGATCCCATGGGCTCAATAGCATTGCGTTCAATCACCTTGATGAAAGTAAGTATTTGTCCAAGTTTAGTCCCAAAAGAATAAAACCCTGCCGAGACATACAATTGGTACGTGTCGCACTATTAAGAGTTAAAGACGGGCCAAATAGAATTATTTATGACGTAATGATTATGACGTCACCATACACGCCGCTTAGCTGATTATGACGTCAGATGATCGATGGATACTCTGGAAGGTGTAAATTTGATTATGACGTCAGACACCGGAGTGAGAGAAGTGATTCCTCAAATTACTATAAATTATTGCCTAGACATATTCCAGTGGCTGAAAGTTGATGCTGTTCAGGCCACAACAACGGTGAACATACAGCCGTCAAAAAGCCTTTTCAAAACGCAAAACGCCTCGATTATACCTCCATGAGGTAAATCAAAATTGTGACAGCGACACTGTGATGACGTCACGCCCATGGGGATGACTATGCCATATCACTATGCCACATGATGCTAAGCACAGCTACAAATATAGCGCGAGTCGACGATTTCATCTGTCAATAACTGAATTATCGTACTCATTGTCGTAACTATGGCAATGGGCAACGCTGTTAATCCTATCACGTCGAATTTGACGTAGGCGATCAACCTCCTGGTCCATTTGTCTCATTTCCTCGCGAAGATTGGCGAATCGTTGCACCACACGAACTTGCTCGTTTGTCACTCGGGTAATCTCGGTTAAATCCGCGGACGGGATTCGGGCCGTTTCGGTAGGTTTCGCTGCGCGTTCGATAATCCCCGGCATTTTGGGTTTGTTTACTCGGGACAGCAGGTAAATAAGTTCTCGTCTGTTTATAAGTAGCAACGCTGATGGAAGTGGTGCCAATGTAATTCTGGTAGCTGTCTGTTGATGAACTCACAGTTTGCTGAATCAAAGATTGTACTCAATGCATCTGAAATGCGGAGAAGAAAGTGCGCACATGACCTGAATACAAGTACAACGATACTGCGTATAAATATATAAACTAAGTAATTATAACAATGGCAGTAAATGTCTAGATTAAGTGGAATGAATATGCAGTCTGCGCTAAGCAATGTTCCTCACTGTGCAGCTTACCTACAAATGGACTGATCCGATCTGCGGCCTCTGCCACTCAATTATCTGACATCATAATCGATTATTGACATCGCAAAATTGGTTATGACGTCACAATCAATATGGCGTAGCTCAGTCACGAAACTGGAAAAGCCCTTACGAAAGTGTGCCTTTGGTGAATTTACAATTCAATAAAGATTCTGGTGAATATTTCGAAAATAATCTGACCGCATGGGAACTGTTGCTGTCAAATTTATTACAGCTTATCTGTATAGTTTATCTTGGAAATTTAGATTATGGCAATCCAGGTTTCAAGGCTTTAAACCAATTCCAATACCTACGTGGAGCTTAGCTAGAAATGGGCGGGGTATATAGAGAAATGGACCCCTCAGTTCATGTCTACGTCCCAATAGCCCTTAGCTGTCTGACTGCTGCAAGCAACTACACAATAATTTAAATGGGCAATAACTCTGGACCTGCCGAATTTTTTGAAAACAATTTGACTGAAAGTTGTCGATGGCTTATTCACCAACAACTTTCAGTCAATTTTCCCCCAAAATATTCAGCATATCAGCATGGGAAAATATAGTCTGAAGAAATTCATTCAGACAGTTAAAACTAAAGCCTGTTATCCAACGCCATCTCGTCTACCACCATAACCCACATCTGAATCATATATGTTCTATGAAGCCACCCATCAAGGCTTGGCTAACACATTATGTTAACTACCGTATCTCTGACCAACTCACGTCGTCGTCGTCGTCATCGTCGATGCCTCCGCTGCCGCCGTCGTCGTCACCATTACTGTTTTATGGAAGTGCATCCAGAAATGTTTTATAAAAGATTACAGTCCCAACGCCCTTCTGCTTAATTTGATTTAATAGTACCAAATAATCATGGACTATATTAAGCAATACCTGAGTAACTGAACGCTTAGCACGCAAACAGCGGACACAATGGACACGTTTTAAAAAATTTTGCTTACCCGACGATAACAAGTTCATCCCTTTAAAGGCAGTCTTTGATGTCATAAAACTTGTTAAAAACAACAGATTAATTAAAAGACAAGTTCTTTACCTAACTATGATTCCGTTCACTACCTAATCTCCTATGGCTACATAAAATCAGTATCCTAATCAGCAAATGATAGGTGATGGTTTTATATAGGCGGGAACTGCATATTGACGTCGCAAATGTTCTTTGTTTCATCGCGAAAATTATCAAATAATTCACGCAACACTTACAGTAGATGCGGTTTGTTTATTTACCTGGAAACTACGTTCCAACGTGTTAACGTGAACTACGTCGCACCAAAAACTACTTTCAAAACCCTAGTACGATCTTTAATTCATTGGAAACCAAACAGCAAACGTTATTTGTTATATATACATGGCTAAATCCGTGCTAATTATTTTGTAAACGATTTGACTGAAAGTTGTTGCTGCTCAAGGCAGCAACAACTGTCAGTCAAATTGTCTGTAAAATACGCAGATTTTATATTTGGCGATTGGGAATTCATAATGACAGGAATTTTGGATGCGAAGATTGATACAGCAGACGTGAAGCTGTTGTGGTTGGACACCAGCCAGCCTTGCGTTCAATGGGGAACACGTTTTAAAACGTTTTACGGAATCTGCAAACTATGACAATCTGCTGTTTTCGGATTAATTACGTCGTATAATATACAAACTGGGAAAAGAGGATTTTGTACACGTAGAGCGCTCTGGAAAGTTTTGCTTATTGAACGCAAGACAGACATACATTGCTACTAAGACGGATATCCAGAAGTGATGGCAGCAATTACACTAAATGACACGAACGACACGATGAATCGATGCAAAGGCCACGATGTTCACCTGTGTGGAGTTTATAAAACTTTCAAGAGTTGAGAAAATTCACAAGTACAACACATTTCTATAGCACCTAGAATTTGCTTCTGCAAAACTACTGTGGGATGCGATAGACATTTGCTGCAGTTATAGCTTGACGGGTATACGATGTAGTTCTGACCCTGCTACAGATGTCCGTATACATTTCCGAGGACATAGACTTTGACTGTTGATTTGAGTATGGGATAGCGTCAAGAATGAACTAGTCGGATCTAGAAATTTAAAGCATAAGCCGGAAAACAGCCATTTCTCAAAATGGCCGCCACGAGGTCAGTGCCAAACAAGAAACGCATATAACTTTTGATAGGAACGTAGTAGATTGAAGGAAATTTCAATTTCGCTTTCTCCGAGATCTAGCAATACTTACCATTACATTACTCATTGATAATACAGCTATCCTGATAGCTGGCTCTAGGAATCTAGATTTAGAAAGCTTTACCGGCTCCTGGAGCCGGGTACCCGGTTCTCAACAACCGGGTACCCGCCTGTCAGAGACACTCGTTTTGTTTGCATAGCTACCAAACAAGAGAATAACCCATGGCTTGCCTCCGTGGGGGTGGGAGGCAGGGTCCGTAATATAATGGTAAGTATTGTTAGATCTCGGAGAAAGGGAAATTGAAATACGATCAATACTTACCATTACATTACTCATTGATAACACCAGATTTAGTCGGTAACCTGGTGGGAAGGGGCAAGCCATACCGAGTCTCTTTTGCCCCTGGAGAAAGAACATAGACCTAAACTTGTCATACGGAGACCTAAAAGGACCGACAAGCTTTGAGACCGAATCACATTCGCATCACGACTACCCCCCCCCCCCCATCCCCCACCCCCCTTTCTCCTAAAAAGGGAGAGAACTCACGAACATGCATCTCGCCTGAAAACACAAATGTGCGAAGAGTGTTAACAGCTCTTTAGATATATACGCCTGGGAATGAGCATGAATATATAAGATGAATGATCATGATATATAAACATAATACAAAATCGGTCAAACTTGAATTACCTCATAAATTATGGATTCCAGACGTGGAGCCATCAACCAACACACCTTCGACCAAACGTGTCCCATATGGTTGAATTCCTCTCGCTTGTTCTTACTACTTTTGCTTTTCAAAGTTATCAAAAGGAGATGAGCAGTGTGGCCACAAGACTATCGTTTCAAAACAGCTAAAGCGAGTGGATTGGCGGAGTCTGACATGTTCCTCATATAGTAATCTGTGAAAGAGGACGCACAGTGCCATTGTGCAATGGCCATGATGTTCTTTAATGGGACACCATTGAATAGAGCGGTCGAGGCGGCTATTCCTCTAACATCTTGAGCCCTAGCACATTGCACCTGGTGCCAAGTTCCCGCACAATCTCGTGGGTAGTCTGAATGCATTCAACTACCCAACGAAAGATAGTACCCATGGATGCGGCGCCATATGGCTTCTTATGGCAGATCTATAGATGTCTATCACTTGACCGTAGAGTTTTGTACTTGGTCAAAGCACGGACAGGACATTAGGCTCTGGCATCATGATCAAACCTAGTTAGCTTCGGTATAATGATCGGTTTGCAGGGATATTTCATAGATTGATTCTCTGACATAAACTCTGTTCTTGCAGCAATCGCAGACCCTCTCTGGAGACAATAAATCAGTCCCTCTCTGCTGAAAGTGCATGGATCTCACTGCGCCTTCTTGCTGAGGAAGCTGCCAATAGAAAGACCGCCTTTAGAGTCAAATGCTTTAGACTAGCCGAACGCAATGGTTCGAAAGGGTGCTTGGCCAGTACATTAAGCACTAAAGATAGACTCCAGGCTGGAATGACTACCGGTTGTCTCGGTCGGAGATTGCTCATTCCCTTCACCATCACATTCAACGGGGCCACGTCTGGACTATCCCTGTTGGCTAGACAAGGGATAACTGATGCCAAAGCTGACTTGTATCCAGCAATTGTGACAGGAGCTAGTCCTGAAAAGAACAGCTCACAGGGAAAGTCTGCTATTTGCTGAATAGTGGATTGAAAGGTATCAATACCCTTTTCTTCACACCAGTCTGCAAATGTGTTAACCTTGTTGTTATATGGCATGAAGGTTGACCTCCTTCTCGCAGCTGCGATGAAATCCGCAGCTTGTCAAAAAAAGTCTTCCGACGTGGCACGTTGGTTGATAACATCCACACAGTCAATTTGAACATTTCGGGACGCTCGTGTAGGAAGCGTCCCTTGGCCTGGGAGATTATGTTCGGAATCTCGGGTAACTGCACTGGATTTTCCACCAGCAGATCTAGAAGATCCGTGAACCACGCCCTGCTGGGCCAAAATGGTGCTATTAGCAGGACCAGGCACAGTTCCTCCCTTATCTTCACCAATATCTTCGGTAGAAGAATGGTGGGTGGGTACGCGTAAGCGTGCATCCCTCTCCAGCTTATCGCCAGAGTGTCTGTATCGACGATATTTGGATCTGGAATCGGCGAGCCATAAGTCATGATTTGAGCATTTTCCCTTGTGGCGAACAAGTCCACGTTGGGTTTGCCCCACTGCTCGAAGATCCTGTAAAGAACTGGAGGGTTGAGAGACCGTTCTGTTGGCAGAATTCTCTGTCTGCGAGTCAAAGCATCCACCAAAATGAGTAATTCCTGCACCATTGAATCAAGTGCCACATTTTGATACACAGAGTGGGTGACTTGGTCCCGCCTTGGCGATTTATGTATGATACTACTGTCGAGTTGTCCGACTGTATCAATATTGCTTTGTCCCTGACTTTTGGAAGAAACATTTCCAATGCCAGTTCCACTGCCATCATTTCCAATAGATTGATATGCAGCTGGCTCTCTTGGAGAGTCCATGTGCCCGAGACCTGCTGTTCTCCCAGGCAGGCCCCCCATCCCTCCAGCAATGCATCCGTGTACATGGACATCTGGGGTGGGGTAGGTGCAGCGAAACTCCTAGTTGGAGATTCTGACGCGTTTTCCACCATACAAGATGCAACATTATTGGCTCCAAAACTGGCACCAATTTTGATAGGGGTTCTGTTCTCTGTTTCCACAGAGACATCATATACAACTGGATAGGTCTTCGCATTAGAGCAGCGTGCGGGATTACCTGCTCCATGGAGACCATCATGGCCAGCATCTGAAGAAACCGCCTCGCCTGAATGTGGTTTCCCAATCGAAAACTCTTGAAGATGGCTAACAGAGACACCACTCTGGACTCTGACGGGTAAACCCTGCCCTCCTCGAGATCGAATCGCATCCCTAAATAAACGAAATATTGAGTGGGTGTCAACTCGTATTTCTCCTTGTTGACTATCCAGCCTAGTCTGAAAGCAACTTCAGAGTGAGAGCAGTATCCACCTCTAACCTGGCTGATGTGTCTGCTTTGATCAGCCAATCGTCTATGTAGGTGTGAAGCGCCATGTTCTCTTTTCTGAGAAACGCTGTCACCGCAAGGACCACTCTGGTGAAAACCCATGGAGCTGTCGACAGGCCGAATGGGAGGACTATAAACTCCCATACTTGATTCTGAAACGCAAATCTCCGAAACCTGTGACAACTCCTGTTCATTGGAATGTGGAAATATGCATCTTTCAGATCGATCAATACACACCACATTCCCTTCCTCAACCCTGCCATTACCGACCTCGGAGTTTCCATCTGAAACCGAGGCGTATGGATAAACTAATTTAATGGCCTGAGATTGAGTACGGGTCTCCATCCCCCTGTGCTCTTGGGGACCACGAACATGTTTGAATAGAAGCCTGGAGTGTTCTGGTTTGCTGGGTTTATTGCTCCCTTCAGAAGCAAACCTGACACTTCGTTTTGATTGGCTTCTAACTTGTCTGGCTCCCTTGGTACGGGTGTCCAGACAGGTGCCAAAGACATATTCTGTGGTGGAAAATCCCACCACTCCGGCATGTATCCCTGGGATAACCATCCCATGCCCAGACTGTCTACTGTCACACCTCGCCAAGCCTCGACGAAACGCACACGAGCCTTCCACCCACTATAGATGCATGGACGCCTAATGGGAGTGTCTGGCTCGCGATCCGCTCCCCCCCTCTCTCTCTTGACGAGAGAGAGAGTGAGAACCATTTTGGTCTTGGCTTGGCCGGTCTAACTGGCACCGCTGCTCCTGTCGCACAGGTGTGGTCCAGGAAGATACGAAGGGAGCCCTCGTACCCTCAGATACGATCCACTCCCTTCTTTCCGCCCTTTGAGGGCATACCCTTCCCCTTCCACTTGCCCATCCCGCCTCTCGGGCGATCAGGAGCAACATTGGGGAGGGTAGGGGCCTCCGCAACCTTCTTGGCCTTCTTCACCGGAGGTGGCTGAGAAAACCCAGTAGAAGCAGAAGCAGCACTCGGCTTAGCTTTCGCCTTGCTTTTGTGCTTCTTCTGCTTCTTAGAAGGCTGCCCAGTTAGCGGCTTGGCTACAGGCCCTAGTGCGTGCGCTTGATGCACTAGCTCTAGCTGCAGATTAACCACCAACCGATTCTGCGCAATGCTGGCCGTGTCCTCTAAGATGGCCCGGCCCGCGCTTGGCCACCAAAGATGCTAGGGCCTGTAAGGGCTGTCCCAACAAGACGCTCCCTGATGGCCGTAGATGGACGCATATGGTCAATGACCATCTGCCTCCTGGACTTTGTCACCCGCGCCTGCACCCTTGCGAATGCGTCCATAGACAGCACCAGGTCATCATTAACGCACGAAAACGCCACAGGTGGCACAGGGTGGCCTGCCCCCGTTTCAGCCCACACCGACTGAAGAATGCAATTAGAGTGGTTGACAGCACTCATTGCTGCCCTCACCCCCTAATCACATAGCGACAGGGCTTCATCATGGTGTACCTGAGCTTTGTCCACCAGTGCCGGGGTGGGGCCACCCGCTCCAGCACTCTGGACACCCAGTACCCAGCGGTCATCCTCGGCGACTGTCGGGACAACACCATACATATCGTATTCCCCCCGTGGAATACGACACCTCGCCCGCACCTCCCTGGAGGCCGCATGAAGCTGGCCCTTGGTCAGGAGTTGTTTGCTATAAATAGCATCCAGCAACTCCATATGCCTTGGATCCAGTCCAATAGACTGGATCCGGGCTGCGGGCAAGATCCCCATCCTAATCGATGCAACCGATGGACGGGGTGCATCCTCCTCGGCCGTGGTCGAAACCACAGATGGGTCTACTCTGGCTAGCCCAGCCAGAGCCTCAGACCAATCTGTCTCTGAGGAGGACACTCCCGTGAACACGTCACCCGTTGACATGTTCATGGCCCTACCAGCAATGGCCTCCAGGCTAGGGGCCATTGCTGATATGCCAGGAACTCCGGTACCGTACGTTTCCGCCACCACCACATGGAACACACACAGTCCATGGAGTAGGCCCACACGGAAAACCGTGCGGACCCGTAGTGGTTGAAGAACCGTGGCCAAACACGGTCGCCAATGGCGGACCAGGCGAGATAGGTGAGTACCACGCCTGGCCAGCCACACCCGTCACTGTGTCGGTTGGTGGCAAACCAACCATCACGGGACCGGTGCCCAGTACCGGAGTGGCCTCAACCATGGAATCGACCTCCATGCTCTCCACCCGTGGCATCACAGGCCGCAGCAATCTCTCCTCCTCGGCTTCCTCATCTTCAGACCCTGAAGAGTCGTCACTAGATGAGGAAACCATGGAGCCTGACGGACTGGCCACCGTTACTGGACCACCCGGAGGTGGCCGCAGAGAGACAGAGCCCATCAGGCTGGAGCCCGACGGGACTGCCAGGGGCTGTACGAGATGGTTCCCTCGGTGGCCAGTCGAGAACCCTGTCCAAGGACAGGGTCCGAATCAAACATGGGGAGAGACTGCCCTACAACTTTTGGCAGCATGGACGACACCAGCGTGGGCAGAACGCTATGCAAGAAGCCTTGCATAGCAGGACCAAACCACGCCGGCGGTGCCATCTCCGCCACCTCCGGTTGCAGACGTGGAATGCTCCCAAGGGCCAAAACGGATGCTCCACGATTTACTTTCGGACCGCCTGACCCCGCGTCAGACCCAGCCAAGTCCTTCTGGGCAAGGAACTTAAGCATCATATCGACCGACCACACTGCGCAAACGTTACACATACTGTCAAGATTACACTTAGTACAGCAGAAACAGACATGGTCCTTGAATAGAACCCTCACGAATTTGTGGCAAACGTCACATGATGGCGGGGCTGGCTTGGCCTGTAAATAAGCACAAACCTACAATAAGCAAGCGGAACGAAGCAGGAATGGAAGGCAGACAATTAATTTTCAAATATTTTGACCATAAATTAACTGTTAACTCTCCCGCACCCCACCCGCAACATTACAGCAAAGATCACATTGATTATGACGACAAGAACGAAGCGGGCAATAATACACCCATACACTGATCCTCAAGCATGTATAACGGAACCAGGAATCATATCGCATAGCATTCAGCGTATATTTACTAATAAATATAAATTATACTCCTAACGAAGGCCAAAACGATATGTGAAGAAACAAACAAAATGTAAACAAACTGCTGTAGCACACGGTAAAACCGTGGACCACACATCTAAATCAAGAATTTTGAAACCACTGATCATTGCAAACAGATCGTGATAACACGCAAAACTTGAAAATTCCAAAGATTTTCTGGTACCAATAAAAGTATGCAGCACCTAGAATCAGATGCTCGAATTAATGAAACATTTTCTTCACATAAACATCCGAGTAACAGAGTGTGATGTTACCCGCTCGGATCTTACGGAGAACGACGTCAGCCGATTTTCGTGTTAAAAACACCGTCAAGCCAACACCTAATTTCATATCTGCCGATCACATGTTTAAAGGAAAGTGATCATCTAGCATATTTCGTTGTTAACACACCTCCCAGATTCATTGGGGGTTAGAAATTGGAACATGCGACACAGACGAAATTTTGAAGACCTAAGTCTTTTAACTATGGAATAACATGGAAATATACAACCGGGTTATCATCGGCAGCATCCATGGTAATCCAATATATCCTTAGAGAGCGCACACAGCTATTACAATTACACAGAAAAAAGACTTAATATAATCTCAAGACTTCCAACTGCAAAAAATCATGTGTCTCGTGTTGCTATGCAAACAAGAATGAGCTTCATGGCAAACGGGTACTCGGCAGTTGGTAGCCGAGTACCCGGTTCCAGGAGTCGGTACAGCTTACTAAGTCTATAGTCCTAGGGCCCAGCTATCCAGGCTAGCTGTATCAGAAGTAATAGAATGGTGAGTATTGATCGAAGGAGAAGGGGTATGTCTTCCTTGGTCGTAGCCGAGACCACGGATGGATCCACCCTGGCTAGCCAAGCCAGAACATCGGACCACTTTGCCTCCGAGGAAGACATTCCCGTGAACACATCACCCGTTGATGTGTTCATGGGTCTCCCAGCAGTGGCCTCCCGGCAAGGAGCCACTGCTGGAAAACCAGCAACACCAGTACGGCACGGTTCTGCCGCCACCCCATGAAACAAACTGTTCCATGGAGTAGGGCCGCACGGAAGACCATGCGGACCCATAGCGGTTCCGGAACCGTGGCCATATGAGGGCGCCAATGGGACCGCACGTGTGGCCACTGGACCAGGTGAGATAGGTGAATTCCAAGCCTGGCCAGCCACACCCGTCACCGTGTTAGTTGGTGGCAACCAACCAGCAATGGAAGGGTGCCCGGTACCGATGTGTCCTCAACCACGGGCGCAGCGGCTGACATGGCTTGCGCCAAGCCAGACAGATGGAGGGCGGTTCCGTCCAGGATGGAATCGACCTCCATGCGCTCCACCCATGGTATTTCAGGCCGCAACAGCCTCTCCTCTTTGGCCTCCTCATCCTCAGACACCGAAGAGTCGTCACCAGATGAGAGACACTGGAGCCGTCCTGGCGAACGGCTCCCATGCCCGACAGACCGGCTACCGCTACTCGGTAAACAGTCCAGAACCATGTCCAAAGACATGTAACGGACATGGAGAGAGGTTGCTCCACAGTCTTCGGTATCAGAGACGACACCAGCGTGGGCAGGACGCTATGCAAGAAGTCTTGCATAGTGTGCCCAAACCACGCAGGGGTGCCATCTCTGAATGCTCCAACTGCAGACGAGGAGCGCTCCAGGGGCTGAAATGAATGCTCCTCGATTTCTTTTCGAACCGCCTGACCCCACGTCAGACCCAACCAAGCCCTTCTGGGCAAGGAACTCGACTAACAACACGACGGGCCACACAGTACAGACATTACACCTATAGTCAACATTACATTTCAAACACCGATAACAGACATGGTCCTTGAATGCGACCCTCACGAATTTCGGACACTCAGGACATGATGGCGGGGTAGGCTTGGCCTGAAAACAAGCACTAAACCTAAATAAGCAAGCGGAACGAAACAGGAATGGAAGGCAGACAAAAAATTTTCAAATATTTTGACAATAAATTAAAAGTTAACCCTCCGGCACCCACACCCGCAACGTTACATCCAAGATCGCGGAAGCTGACGACAAGAACGAGAGCGTGCCAACATAAATTGATCCTGCAGGGTGTATAAACACGGAACCAGGAACCATATTGGAAGCAGTCATCTTATATTTAAGAATTAATTTCAAAATTATACTACTCAAACGAAAGCCAAACGATAAGTGAAGGAACAACAAAATGAATTAACATTACTGATGTAGAACACGGTAAAATCGCAGAACACACATCGTAATCAAGAATTTTGAAATCATCGATCAATGCAAACAGATCGTGATCACACGCAAAACTTGACATAGTTCAAGAGTTTCTGGCACAAAACGTACGCAGCACCAAGAATAAGATGCGCGAATTAATGAAATATTTCCTTCACCAAATAATCCAAGAAATAAAAGGATGTGACGTCACCCGCTCGAATCATACGGTTGAACGACGTAAGCTGATTTTAGTGTTAAAAAACCGTAAGTCAACGCCCAGTTTCATATTACTGCCCGATCGCCGTTGAAAGTGAAGGAGGCGATCTTATCTGGCATATTTCGTTGTAACCACACGCCCCAGTTCCGGGGTCAGAAAATGGTGCATGCAACACACACGAAATTTCAGTCTCCATATAACTAGAGAAATAGCATGAAAGAATACGACGTGAGATTCAGAGGCTACTTCCATAGTAAATCCAGTAACCCAGAAACGAGGAACAGCAAATAGGCACAGGGAAAAACACAAAGACAACTCAGATTTCTCCAAGAACAAAATAGCAATGTATTCTCTTGTTGCTATGCAAATAAGAATGAGTGTCTCTGGCAGCCTGGTACCCGGTTGCTGGGAACCGGGTACCCGGTACCAGGAGCCGGTAAAGCTGTATAAATCTAGATTCCAAGAGCCAGCTATCAGGATAGCTGTATTATCAATGAGTAATATAATGGTAAGTATTGATTGAAGGAGAATAATAATTTTGGTGTCTATTATGGGGGATCCTATTATGGTTTCTTTATTATGGTGGTTTACAGGTATGCCCGACACAATAGTGCTGGCAGTAAATATTTCTGACATTGCCCAGTTACCGAAATCCAAGATAGCCACCACCCAAAGTCCATTACTCTTGAAAACGCGTATAACGTTTGATAGAAATCTAGTAGGATGATTTTGGTGTCTATATATTGTTGGGTTTTCAAGAAATCCTGACCTGTTACTATTGGTTAATATATAACTGTAACATCTTTGACATTTCCTCGGTACCTAAATCTAAGATGGCCACCAGCCAAATCAATGAGATGCTCATACGTTTTCATAGAGGTATGGCACACATTTATTGAAAGCTAGTATGAATCGTGACAATAATTTTCAATAATTACAATGACAATAATAATGACAATGACGACACAATGCTTAACTAAATTACCTTCAAATATGTATAAGCAAAGGTTCGATATTGAAAGAAAAAACAATGCAGAGTAATAGTACACAGCGCAGATGGAATAACAATGCCTAAATGCAATATGCTTATTTCGAACATCAGAAAATTTTCAAGATTGATTTTGCCGTTTGGGCAGGTACTAACAAGAATTTGGTTGCTGACAAAAAATGTTAGTTGTGCCTCGCAGTCTGATTGAGAATTTTCCGAGCCCTGCTCTTGGCGTCACTGACCTAATCGGCTGACTACTTATTATGACACCCTGATTCTTGTTGTTTGTGACAAAAGATCACGCAATTGAGTCCCACCTTTTTCATCAGGTGGTTTTTGTGTCACACCTTCCCATGCATTTACAAATGCCAAGCTCCCCATGGGAGTAGTTGTGGTAATCAAGAATGCGGAGGACACTATGCATAACAAAAACAAGCTATCTGAATATGTGCACGAATGGCAATTGATGCCTGGATACGAGGGTGGGTGGGTGTATGTTTTCACAGGGCTTCGGTATTCTAGCTCGGATATGACACTCAACTCGAAGCTGACCGAAGGTCCAGGATTCTGGCTTGCATTTCATACACAACTACATACGAACGAGATACTCTTCAACCTTTTTCTCTACCTCGTCAGTTAACTACAGCATGACTCTGCAAAATCAGCTCTTCTGTGCCTCACCGGGGAGAGACACGCGTGTTTTGTGCAGATCTTGCTGGGCGCATCATCGCCAGTGAGCACATGCGCCTTCAAAATAAGCCTGCACAGTCCACTTCCCAACTTATCAGCCAGACCATGCAGTCGTAGATGACACCTTCGCTCACCAGAGCCAAACTCTACCCACAACTCTGGAAGACCCAGCTCTCACAATTGAGGGACAACGCTAAGAAGACGCGCTATTGTGTCGGTGTCATTGCAGACCACGAGCAGTCGACCACTTCTACGAGCCACCTCGCATGCACAGTGAGGAACTAGGTGATCATCAGCTTCTTCCACGCTTCCACTGTCAGCGCTTCGATAGATTCTGCGAAATAAGGATGACGAACTACCTGCATGCAGAAACTGTGCTGGCACAAGTTCCTCATCTGTAATGCATCCGCTGAGCACGACTGCCAGCTTGATGATGTCAGATGATGATTGATGTCAGTTGGCAGACAAGCCTCTGTAACTTGGTCGGTGACGTCCAGAACTTGTCAAGCTGCTGTGGTACTGGCACATTTGCAGTGAGCTCAGTGATGTCAACAGACCCGACTCCACCAATGCGATGGAGCCTTTCCCCAGCATTAATGGACGACTCCAGGTAGCTGTCGAAAACGATATGGAGGTTGGTCCTACAGCAAATTGATTGACCTGTAGATAGAGCACAGCTAATCGCACACTCGAACGCTACAAATGATGCTAATTTCGGAAATGACCGAATATTGGACATGAAGTCCAAAACAATGGATAAGCCTCCTCTGTGAAAATGTATGTCATCATCTGTTAAATACTTCTCTAGTTCAGCAATCAGTGTGCTCTTGTCACGTTTGAAGGGGAGATCACATTCAAATATTTAACAGGGAGGATAACATGGACATGGATATAGCCAAGTGTCATGCGCAGGTCTTTCACGATCTCAATGTCATGTTGAGTTGCTGCTATCATCATGGGTGATACAGTAGCAGACGATATATTGGTCTCAGAGGTAGGTGTGTAGTCTATTTGCGGCAGGTTTCATTTCAATATGGTGATGGAGAGATTTTTTTCTTCTCCAGAAACCTCTAGTTGTGGAATTCTCATATCAATCGATTTCCATTTGCTTGCATCAGAGGCAGTCGTACTGCCACTTCATCACCTGCCAGGTGCTTGTTGATGAGGTTGTAGAGCTTGATGCCCAGAGTCGCGATGATGTAAGGATTGCCACTATATTTCACGAAGTCTAGAAGCCTTGCCACGTTTTCATTGAGCTGATCAGCTTTGTGACTAATGAGTTCATGGTGAAAAGTTGCTGATTTGCCGTGATTCATTGAGACATCATTAATCATCTCCTTAAAGTTGTTCGTGACAAGAAGAAATTCGTGGAATATGAGCTGCCACTGAACCATGAAAACCTAGATTTATTGTTTGGCCCACAATGCCTCCATCACTCTTTGATGACCTCTACATCGATTGTTCTAGCTACATATCTAGTTAAAATAACTAGCAGCGTGATCCTTCACGACGAATTGACCGCATTTGATGTGCTGAACGTCCTGGCGTGAGTTGCCTCTGGGGCATTTGTCGATTCTAGATAGAACGAGCCGTACTGGAAGTAATTGAGACAGCCACTCTCCAAGAAGGTTGAAAGAGATGTTTCCACGCCAGGCCATGTGTAGATGGAAGTTTTCTTTAGGTCGATGCAACAACATGCTTAATATTGACAGACGTGTTGAAACAATTGCAACTACTCGTACATTTCAGACTTCGAACAGCACTCATTGAGGAAATAATCTGAAAATTGTTCTTGAAGCTCTGATGATTGATCAACAACCCATGCAAACATCTCGACCCGCCTCGTCCTCTCGGAAAGAGCCCTCCGCACCTTGCCCGCACATGCCATGATATCATCATTGCCCTTACGGCCATGCTGTGCAAACAACTGTCAGAACGCTTCCCACGTAAATGAGGTGATGAGATCTGAAACCATCATTATTTCATGAAAGGATGGAGGTAATCACTGCCTTCTGAGAATTGATGTGTGTTTCCTCTATAATCTTGAAATTAGGGGGAGGGCTTCATGAATGGTTTTGGGTGATGGGGCACTTCTTGTCATGAATGATAGTTTCTCAGGCAAGCACACGGTACTCGCCTGTAAGCTCATTTCAGAAACTCGAGGTTTGGACACTGAGAGAGATGATCAGGTACAGCGCTTGCATGATCACATGATCGGATTCAGTGCCAGACTGAAATCGCTATTACCCATGGTCCCACACATGTATGCATTATGAGTGCTCAGAACTGGGACCGCATTCCCTTCTGACTTTGCAATGACGTAGTAAACGTAGTAAAAGTGAGCAAACCCCTGAATTTCTGTATATTGTTATAACGGGAACTGATGCCCATAGGGTTTGCCACTGTCATGAGCCCACGGCTATGCTATTCTCATAGTGATACTGACCAAATGAGTCACTCAGAGGGTCTTCGGCGCACCGTGAAAGGGTTGATTGTATATAATCTGAAAGAGGCAGTTTAGCTGATTTTGCTAATTGCGTACAGCCCATTCCATCTCGAGGGTATTATAATTGGGACTAGTGTCATCGGTACCATTCATCTCGTCACCATCACCCACCATTCATCATCTCAGGCATTTTGGTCTTTAGCATTAAGAATTATGGAATAATGCCATCAGGAATGTCATTAATTGGTCTGGCACATGCAGGAGTGTTTTCCCACGACACTTTAATTGACTGTCATCACAAAATCGATCATGGAGTTTGAAACCAACATGCTTATAAATCTCTCTGAGAATTTCTCCAGCGGACCTAACCACATCGTTATTGCGGAGTTTTCTATTGGAGTCTACTATGTTTATATCTTCTGAGAAGCACATTTCAGGCTAATTAAACCTATGGCTCGGACATAAGTGAATTGTATTGCCACTGTAATCTGTGAGCAATCTCTTCACATAGCAATTATAAACCTCAATACCATCATTAATGTTCATCACCATCTTTCTGATTTCGGTTATTTTAAACCCATACCAAGCCTGAATGGGCAGATCTAAGCGAGATATAACATCAATACAAAATCATACTTAGAGGTAATTTTAGGTACACATTTGGGCTCTGCCTGCTTTGACGTTGACACACATTGTTTGAAACACGACAAATGACACAGATAGAAATCAGTGACATAGACATCTTTAGTACTGCCTATATCTGCACATCTGACATACACATCATCTTTATGGTAATGCATTGCATGTAAAAACTTCTATGCACTTTCGATCTTACAGAGTCAAAACTTTTCCCACCTCTGTTGCCGGCTTCAGTTCGACGCAAACCATATCACATGCACATATGACACAGTCTATATAGTTTGAGTCAACAGTGGGGTTGGGTCTTGGGCGAGGCATGCTGGAGCTGCGAGCTGCTAAGCAGATTCTGCGCCAAACCCGCATCTTAAGAGATATGAAAACGAGAGGCTCGGGGGGGGGGGGGCATGTGGAACTCACCTGGAAAATTGACCTGTGAGATCGTTGTATAGAAATCTTTAAAATAATTTGCCAGAAGAGTTAGAATAAACAAAGATGACCATCGGAAAATTGACCAATCAAAATTATGTATACAAATTCTGAGGCCTATCCCCATAGGGATTCTGTATAGTGTATACAATCTCTAAAGTGCACTACCATAGTCATTCTAGCCAAGTTTGGTTGAAATTGGACAAGCGGTTCACGAGCAGCAGGCTTTCATCTGTGGCTTGCCCAATATTTTTTCGGGATATCCAAGATTGGCACCGGAAAAACTGACCAATCGAAATTCTGTATTCAGTTCCGAGACCATAAGACCATCCCAGACAAGTTTGGCTGAATCGGCTAAGCGGTTAATTAGGAGTAGTCTTTTAAAACTGATTTCCCGAAGATGGTCGCTGGTAATATTGACCAATCAAAATTATATATAACGCTCTGAAAGCTATCACCATAGCGTCCTTCCATCTACGTCTTGTTGAAATCGCCCAAGCAGTTAATGAGGAGTATAGGTTTAAATGAGTTCCGGCTAATTTTCTAAAGATCTCAGTTGGTTGCTGGAAAATTTGATTAATCAAAACTATGTATATAAGTTCTAAATGACACCATCATATGGCCCTTACAGCCTAGTTTGGTTGAAATCGCCTAAGCGGTTAATGAGTAGCATTTCGAAAAATCCAAGATGGTCGCCAGGGAACTGACCAATCTAAACTATGTGTACAAGTTCAGAAGCATGTGACCATAGGATCCGTCCAGTCAAGTTTGTTTGAAATCGCACAAGTTAACGAGGAGTAGACTTTTAACTGATTTCTCAAACATTGTTGGAAAATGTAAGATGACTGCCGGAAAAATAGACCCATCAAAGTTCTGAAGCCTACTACCCTAGGGTCCTTCCAGACAAGTCTGCTTCAAATTAGCTACGCGGTTAAGGAGAGCTGTTAAGGAGATGCATTTTTACAATTTCAGGTAAATTCTTCATAAAATCTATATTTTCATCCAAAGAATCGATCAATCAAAATTCTAAATAGAAGTTCTGGAGCTTGTCATGATAGGGTACTTTTAGCCAAATTTGCTTGAAATCTGTCGATAAGGTGAGAAGGGTTTTAACAATTTCCAGTAAATCTTTCATAAGATTTTCATAAAGAAAATTGACCAAGCAAAATTCTGTATAGAGGTTCCGAAGCCCGCACCCAGAGCGTCCTTCCAACAAAATTATGTTGGAATCCGCGGAGTGGTTAATGAGGAGTAGCGTGTTGACAATTTCTGGTAAAATTCTCCTAAAATATAAGGTTTTCCAACAAAAAAATTGGCCAATCAAAATTCTGAATATAGGTTCCGGAGTCTACTACGATAGGGTCACTATAGCCAAATCTGTTTGTTTGATATATGTCATGCAACTAAGTAGCAGTAGCGTTTTGACAATTTGTGGTAAATTTTTCAGAAAATTTTCACCCAAAAAATTGATCAATCAAAATTCTGAATCGATGTGCTTAAGCCTATCGCCATAGAATCGATCGAACCAAATTTGGTTGAATTATGTTAAGAAACCAAGGAGGAATAACATTTTGATAATTTCCCGTAAATCTTTCATAAAATCTAAGATTTTCACCCCAAAGATTTACCGACCAATTAAAATTCTGAATAGAAGTTCTGGAGGGTATAAGGATAGGATCCTTCCAGCCAAATTTGGTTGAAATTGGTCAGGCCTCACTTCGGGCCAGGTGAGCTAATAAGCAGGCATTCACAAAACGAATACACAAAAGTACCATTTAAAGGTGCATATTCACACCAGAATGCTTAAAAATTAAATTGTTCAAATTATATACTGTGTATCTAAATGTAATGAAACGAAATAAATCTTAACATATGACGATTTCATTACGTATAGGCCTAATTTTTTTAAATTGTGAAATTGAATTAGAGACACGAGTCCCTAATTCAATTTCACAACTAAAAAATTATATTAATTTACACAATTTAAATATCTAAAAGTACACAAATCTAAGTGTTATTTTTAAGCAATTTGGTGTGAATGTGTACCTTTAAACATAATTTCAAGTATTGTCTCATACTACCACAAGATGGAGAAGCAAATGTTGTTAATAAAGTGACAAACAGTTCCTCTTCCGGTTTATCCATCCATAATATGACGCCATGGTCAACTACGTGACGTGTAAGATGACGTCATAATCAATGACGCCATGAAAGACTTCGATAATTTAGTCACGAACGCCAGAGTATCCATCGATGATCTGACGTTATATGACGTCATATTCAGATAAGCGGCGTGTAGGATGACGTCATAATCATTACGTCATAAATGATTCCATTAGTCCCGTCTTTAACTCTTAATAGTCCGACACGTTGTACGAATAGCATGTCTCTACTATTTATAAACATGATGTTGAATATTTTGAAACTAATTTGACTATGCGCTGTTGCTCAGCACCCAGTCAAATTAGTTTCTAAATATTCAACAGCTTACCTGTACAGTTTTCTGGAAATAGATAGTCAGGACGTTCAGAGATCGATCGATCCCAACACGATCGAGGTGTGGGCGGAGCTTGGCTACAGATGGGTGGGGCATGGCTAAAATGGAAAGGTTCATTGATGACGGCCTAAGCGCTGTTGTACGAATTGTATGTTTTGCTGCCATAGGCAGCAACAGCACCCTGTTAAATTAGTTTCAAAATATTCAACAGCTCTCCTGTAGAGTTTCTGGAAATTCTAATTCAGAGAGTACAATGATCGATAGATCCCAAAACGCTCAATGCGTGGGTGGAGCTTAGCTGGAGATGGGCGGGCATAGCTAAAACTGGATTCCTCCATTTTGGTCCTGTGTACTGTTTAGCAAAACATGAGATAGGCCTATAAACCGCTAAGTTGAGTTAGAAGTTATCGAAAATAAACTTGAATTGAATTGAGCTAAACGCAAAATGTTAATGCTGAAATAAGTGGTTATTTTTATTAAGGTGACAATGACATTGACCTTTGGTCGAAAGGGTATTGTGTCATGCCCTCTCATTGTAAGGAAACATATGTCCAAGTATGATTAACCAAACATGAGATGTGAACTGCGAAGTTGAGCCAAACGCAAATTGGGAGCCACCGCCGCCATCCGAAAGTTAGGTTCAATTTCTAATTGTCACATGACTAGAATTTCTCGTTATGATCGTAAGTTTTCATAAATCAAGTAAAAACATTTTGCGTCTACTGTGAGGCGGTTGGTCAAATTCATGATCGACGGTGGCTATACGAAAGAGCGTCCAAATTCACCATCTGACAATGAATATGAGTCTGGAAAATACATTTAACCCTGTTTATAACGAACCCTGCTTTGGGGGGGGGGGGGATGAAAGAACCACCTTCATGTGGCCGCAAAAGATATTTTCCATAGCAAATTGGTTTCATTTTAGGTGACTGACTATCGTTTTAATGATCACTTTTTGGTGACACTTATGGTGTCCGTTAGAGACAGGTTTTATTACCCTCGCCCTGTGGAAGGGGGAGAGGATATTGCCTGCCTGCCTGCCTGCCTGCCTGCCTGCCTGCCTGTCTGTCTGCCTGCCTACCTACCTGTCTGCCTGTCAGTCCCGGGGCTGTATCTCAAAACCTACTGATCCGATTTAGATTTTTTTAAATCGTTACACAGCGATGGAAATTGCCGTGCGTTAAGATTTCCAGACATTGGGCGTGATCCGCATAATAGAACACGCGTTCGGACCGGATTAAATTATGGATCTACCTGGATATCTCACAAACTACTGGTCCGATTCGGCTCAAATGTTAACACAAGAAAGGGTGTTACCATACGCGAGGATTCTAAACTTTGAGTGTAATAAAAGAAATCCGTAAAGCCCGAAAAAAAATCAGGAAAATCCGAAAACATTTTACACTGTGACAAAAACGAGAAGGCTCTGCTATTTTGGATCAGGAATTTACATGACACCAATAAAGAGTATGCTTGCAGGTTGCCATGGTACACACCGAAATTCCACAGTAATATTAAAGGCCTAATTATTGGACAGTATAGGCCTACGTTGAAGGCTATATCTTGACGAGCTGTCCCTAAGAATATAGCCACATTGTTTACAAATAACACAAACCACTTGGCTATTTATAAGTTAAAACGATTTTATTTTATGGATTATACTACACACATGTGTATATTAAAATATACGAAACTATATAATAATCATTTATAAATTAATACCCTTAAAAGAATGTGAGCTCCAGCGCACACATTTAGAATGTGAAAAATTTGAACAATCGGTCAATAAATATGGCATAATATTAGTTATCAAAATTCAAGAATTATTATTATTATTATTATTATTATTATTATTATTATTATTATTATTTAATAACAACTTCCTTAGTAATACTATGTTGGATTTAGAAAAATGAATTTAATTAACAGTAGTTTTCAGGCAAATGGCTACACTAGTTAATATTTATCAACATATGTGTGTGATTGCCTTGACATTGAGATACAGTAGAACTGAGAAATACGTTAAAAGAGAACTAATCTCATCTCTTGATAGCTATTCAGGTGCTCTAATATGCCACTCATAGATTATGCAGGTAATTTTAAGCTTTTTATCATGCAGCTAAAGAAAGATATTCAGGCTTTAGTAGCTAAATGTTGCTACATTTCTACACCCTATGATGGCTGCCATAATTTACTTTTCAACCAATCAGAAAAATTCTAATGTGTCTGTCTCGGTATATACGTTCAGTCATAGAGGTGCCATCTATAGTTTGACAATGTACTGTAAATGCCACCATACAGGTAAGTTGTTGAATATTTTGAAACTAATTTGACTGGAAGTTGTTGCTGCCTTAGGCAGCAACAACTTCCAGTCAAATTAGTTCCAAAATATTCAACAAAATATTATATAACAAATACTGCAATGCATTGGCACGTACATGTCATCACACACTATCGGTTGAGGAAACAAAATGGCGGCGATCATAATTGTGATAAGGATAGGAAATGTGACAGGATATGACTGATATGGAATCCATAAACCATACCCTATCGGTACAATACAACATTTGAGACGAGATTAGCATAATAAATCAAAAGGACCAAGGACCAAGGACCTGTGGCGCTCACCTGGACTATTGGCATTTAAACCATTTGCATATAAATAGACATGTTGGGTGATTTATGGAAAATCCAAGATGGCCATAAAGAAAATTGACCAATCAAGATTCTCGTTCATTATGTTGAAGCCTACCGTGAGTACCGTCATAGGATCGTTCCATCCGATTTTTCTTGAAATCGGGCTATTGATTGAAGGAGTACCGTTTTTAAATGGTTCCGGAAAATTTTCAGAAAATCAAATTTGGCTGCCAAAACATTGACTTATCAAAATTCAGAATAGAATTTCTAGAGGCTACGGCAATAGGATCCTTCCAGCCAAATTTGGTTGAAATTGTCCAAGCGATTAATGAGAAGCATTTTATACAAATTCCCATTTTTCGGGAAATCTAAGATGGCCACCATCAAAATCAAGCTGTCAAAATTCTGTATACATGGTCTGAAGCGTACCAGCCTAAGTTCTTTCAGCTGAGTTTAGTTGAACTCGTCCAAGCAGCGGATGAAGAAGTAGCAGTTTAACTGATTTCCCAAAATATTCATAAAATCCAAATGGCTGCCGGAAAAATTGACCAATCAAAATTCTGAATACAAGTTCTGAAGCCTAACGCCCTAGGCTCGTTCCAGCCAGTCTGCTTGAAATCGCTCAAGCAGTTAATGAGGAGCAACGTTTTAAACGATTTTCAGCCATTTTTTCGGAAAATTCAAGATGGCCACCGAACAAATTGACCAACAAAAATTCTTTATACAAGCTCTGACGCATACCACTTTAGGGTCCTTCCAGCCGAGTTTGCTTGAACTCGTTCAAACGGTTAATTAAAAAGAATTCAAAGATGGCCGCCTGAAAAATTGACTAATCAAAATTCTGTATACAAGTTTTGAAAGCTACCAGCCTATTATCCTTCCAGCCAAGTCTGGTTGAAATTACTCAAGCAGTTAATGAGGAGTAGGCTTTTTAACTAATTTCCTGAAATTTTCAGAAAATCCAAGATGGTCGCCGAAAAAATGGACCAATCAAAATTCAGTTAAATGTTCTGAAGCATACTACGCTAGCTTTTCCATCCGAGTTTGATTGAAACCGGCCCAGTGGTTATCGAGGAGTGCGGTTTTTAAGTGATCTCCAGAAATTTTCAGAAAATTCAAGATGGCCGCCGGGCAAACTGGCCGATCGGCTTCGTTTGAACAAACTTGATCCCTATGCCCTAAGGATGCTTCCTGCCAAATATAATCGAAATTGGCCCAGTGGTTCTCGAGAAGACATTTTAAATTTCCCATTGCTTTAGTATTGGAGTATTGGGCGGGAAAACAATCCAAGATGGTCCCCAAACCGTTTATCCGACTGATACCGAATCACTACGACATAAACTCACTTGGCCTTTCAGGCCAGGTGAGCTAACTAGAATATGCAGTCGATGGCATGCCACCGTAAATCGCCACCTTTGACCCCCCCCCACCCCCCAATAAGAAAAAGAAAAAAAGAAAGAAAAAAAAGAGGAGTGTTGGGGGGGGGGGGGGAGAGAGCAAAGTTTGATGAAAAGGTGCCCCTATAGAAAAATAAACGTCGCCTCACAATCTGCAATCATATGCAGGCCTGTGCTAAAATATTTCCAATGGTAACCCATAATAAGTTGACTTATATATTTTATGGAGACATATGGTAACCTAAGCCTTAGAAAGCTCATTGATGGCCATACTAAAATCAACAGATTAAGGTAACCCGTTTCAGGTCCTCTAAAATAAATTGAAGGAAATTTAAATTTCCCTTTCTCCGAGATCTAACAATACTCACCATTCTGTTACTTCTGATATACAGCTGGCCCTGACAGCTGGCTCTAGGACTCTAGACTTAGAGAGCTTTACCGGCTCCTGGAACCGGGTACTCGGCTCCCAACTGCCGAGTACCCGTCTACCATAGAGCTCATATTGTTTGCATAGCCACCAAACAAGAGAAATCCATGGCTTGCCTCCGTGGGGCTGGGAGGCTGGGTCCGTAATAGAATGGTGAGTATTGTTAGATCTCGGAGAAAGGGAAATTGACATTTCCTTCATTCTCCTTCGATCAATACTCACCATTCTGTTACTTCTGATATACACCAGATTTGATCAGTAACCTGGTGGGAAGGGGCAAGCCATAAATGCTAATTTTGCCCCTTGGAGAAAGATTTTAGACTTCAAACTTGACTAACGGAGACCTAAAAGGACCGTCAAGTTCACGGAACCGAATCACATTCGCGTCACAGCCCCCCCCCCCCTTTTTCCTCCTAAGAAAAGGGAGAGAACTAACGAACATGTATCTCTCCTGAAACACCAATATGCCAAGAGGGTTAACTACTCCCTGCATATCGCTTGTATTAGCCTGGGAATGAGCATGAATATATAAGATGAATGAACATGATATATAGACATAATACAAACAACTCTCAATCTTGAATTACCTCGTGATATATGGATTCCACACGGACAGCTGGGGTGGGGTAGGTGCAGCGAAACCCCTACTAGGAGATTCTGACGCTCTTTCCACCATACAAGATGCAACATTATCGGCTCCAAAACTGGCACCAGTTTTGACAGGGGTTCTGTTCTCTGTTTCCACAGAGACAACTGGATAGGTCTTCGCATTAGAGCAGCGTACGGGATCACCTGCTCCATGGAGACCATCATGCCCAGCATCTGAAGAAACCGCCTCGCCTGAATGTGGTTTCCCACTCGAAAACTCTTGAAGATGGCTAACAGAGACACCACTCTGGGCTCTGACGGGTAAACCCTGCCCTCCTCGAGATCGAATCGCATCCCCAAATAAACGAAATGTTGCGTGGGTGTCAACTCGGATTTCTCCTTGTTGACTATCCAGCCTAGATCTGAAAGTAGCTTCCGAGTCAGAGCAGTATCCACGTTCAACCTGGCTGCCGAGTCTGCCTTGATCAGCCAGTCGTCTATGTAGGTGTGTAGCGCCACGTTCTCTTTTCTGAGAAACGCTGTCACCGCAAGGACCACTCTTGTGAAACCCCTTGGAGCTGTCGACAGGCCAAATGGGAGAACAATAAAATCCCATACTTGATTCTGAAACGCAAATCTCAGAAACCTGTGACAACTCCTGTTCATTGGAATGTGGAAATATGCATCTTTCAGATCGATCGACACACACCACAGTCCTTTCCTCAATCCCGCCATTACCGACGTCGGCGTTTCCATCTGGAACCGAGGCGTATGGATAAACCAATTTAATGGCCTGAGATTGAGCACGGGTCTCCATCCCCTGTGCTCTTGGGGACAAGGAACATATTTGAATAGAAGCCTGGAGTGTTCTGGTTCGCTGGTTTTATTGCTCCCTTCAGAAGCAAACCCGACACTTCGTTTTGAACGGCTTCTAACTTGTCTGGTTCCCTTGGTATGGGTGTCCAGACAGGTGCCAAAGACAGATTCTGCAGCGGAAAGTCCCACCACTCCGGCATGTAACCCTGGGATAACCATCCCAGGACCAGACTGTCTGACGTCACACCTCGCCAGGCCTCGACGAAACGCATGAGCCTTCCACCCACCATAGATGCTTTGACGTCTAACGGGGTTGTCCGGCTCGTGGTCCGCTCCCCCACCCCCTTTCTTAACGAGAGAGAGAGAACCATTTCGGTCTTGGCTCGGCAGGTCTAACTGGCACCACTTTTCCTGTCGCACAGGTGCGGTCCAGGCGGATACGAAGGGAGCTCTCGTACCCTCAGGTACGATCCGCTCCCTTCTTTCCACCCTTTGAGGACTTACCCTTACCCTTCCCCTTGCCCTTCCCGCCTCTAGGGCGATCAGGAGCAACATTGGGGAGGGTAGGGGCCTCCACAACCTTCCTGGCTTTCTTAGCCGGCGGCGGCTGAGAAAAACCAGACGAAACAGAAGTGGCAGTAGGCTTAGCTTTCGCCTTGCCTTTCTGCTTCTTCTGCTTCTTTGAAGATTGAACAGCTAATGGTTTCCCTACAGCCCCTAGTGCGTGCGCTTGCCGCACTAGCTCCAGCTGTAGGTTTACTGCCAACCGATTCTGCGCAATGCTGGCAGTGTCCTCTAGGATGGCCCGCGCCTGGCCACCGAAGATGCTAGGCCGTGTCAGGGGTGTCCCAAGAAGACGCTCCCTGACTGCCGTAGCAATGGTCAAGGACAATTTGCCTCCTGGACTTTGTCACACGCGCCTGCACCCTTGCCAGCGCGTCCATAGACAGCACCAAGCCGTCATTGACGAACGAAAGCACCACAGGTGGCACAGGGTGGCCTGCCCCCGCTTCAGCCCACACCGACTGAAGAAGGCGATACGAATGGTTGACAGCACTCATAGCTGCCCTCACACCCTCATCGCATAGGAACAGGATTTCATCCTGGTGTGCCTGGAACTTGTCCACAAGTGCCGGAGTGGGGCCACCCGCTCCAGCACTCTGAACACCCAGAACCCATCGGTCATCCTCGGTGACCGATGGTACCACACCATACCTGTCGTATTCCCCCAGTGCAATACGACACCTCGCCCGCACCTCCATGGAGGCCGCAAGAAGCTGGCCCTTGTTCATGCTTTGTTTGCTATACATAGTATCAAGCAACACCATAAACCATGGATCCAGTCCAACAGACTGGATCAGGGCTGCGGGCAAGATCCCCATCCTAATCGATGCACCGATGGACGGGGTACATCCTCCTCGGCCGTGGCCGAAACCACAGACGGGTCCACCCTGGCTAGCCAAGCCAGAGCCTCAGACCAATCCGTCTCCGAGGAGGACACTCCCGTGAACACGTCACCCGTTGACATGTTCACGGCCCTACCAGCAACGGCCTCCCGGCTAGGAGCCATTGCTGATATGCCAGGTACTCTGGTACCGTACGGTTCCGCCGCCACCCCATGGAACACACCAGTCCATGGAGTAGGCCTGCACGGAAACCATGCGGACCCGTAGCGGTTAAGGGACCGTGGCCAAACACGGGCGCCAACGGCACCCCATGTCTGACCACCGGACCAGGCGAGATAGGTGAGTACCATGCCTGGCCGGCCACACCCGTCACCGTGGCGGTTGGCAGCAAACCAACCATCACGGGACCGGTGCCCGGTACCGGAGTGGCCTCAACCACGGGCGGAGCCGCTGCCCTGGCTTGCGCCGGCCAGACAGATGGAGGTCGGGTTCCATCAGGATGGAATCTACCTCCATGCTCTCCACCCACGGCCTCACAGGCCGCAGCACACTCTTCTCTTCGGCCTCCTCATCTTCAGACCCCTAAGAGTCGTCACTAGACAAGGAAAACCGTGGAGCCATCCTGGCGGACGGCTCCCATGCCTGACGGACCAGCCACCGCTACTGGACCACCCGGAGGTGGCCGCAGAGAGACAGAACCCATCAGGCCGGAGCCCGACAGCACTGCCAGGGGCCCGTACGAAACGGCTCCCTCGGTGTAAAGTCCAGAACCCTGTCCAAGGACAGGGTCCGAATCAAACATGGTGAGAGACTGCCCTACAACTTTTGGCAGCAGGGACGACACCAGCATGGGCAGAACGCTATGCAAGACACCTTGCCTAGCCGGACCAAACCACGCCGGCGGTGCCATCTCCGCCACCTCCGGTTGCAGACGTGGAACGCCCCCACGGGCCGAAACGGACGCTCCACGATTTACTTTCGGACCGCCTGACCCCGCGTCAGACCCTGCCAAGTCCTTCTGGCAAGGAACTTAAGCATCATATCGACTGACCACACCGCGCAAACGTTACACCTACTGTCAAGACTACACTTAGTACAGTGGAAACAGACATGGTCCTTGTATAGAACCCGTACGATATGTGGCACTCGACACATGATGGCGGGGATGGCTTGGCCTATAAACCAAACCTACAATAAGCCAGCGGAACGAAACAAAAGTGGAAGGCAGACAATTAATTTTCAAATAATTTGACCATAAATTAACTGCAAACCCTCCCGCACCCCACCCCGCAACGTTACAGCAAAGATCGCATTGATTATGACGACAAGAACGAAGCGGGCATAAATACACCCATAAACTGATCCTCCAGGATGTATAACGGAACCAGGAATCATATCGAATAGCATTCGGGGTATATTTACCAATCAATATAAATTATCCTCCTAACGATATGTGAAGAAACAACAAAATGTAAACAAACTGATGTAGCACACGGTAAAACCGCAGACCACGCATCACTCAAGAATTTTGACACCACCGATCATTGCAAACCGATCGTGATCATACGTAAACTTGACCATTCCAAAGTTTTCTGGTACCATTTTAGTACGCAGCACCCAGAACAAGATGCGCGAATTAATGAAATGCAGGAAATGTCAATTTCCCTTTCTCCGAGATCTAACAATACTCACCATTCTGTTACTTCTGATATACAGCTGGCCCTGACAGCGGCTCTAGGATTATAGACTTAGAAAGCTTTACCGACTCCTGGGAACCGGGTACCCGGCTCCCCACTGCCGAGTACCCGTTTACCATAGAGCTCATATTGTTTGCATAGCCACCAAACAAGAGAAAACTATGGCTTGCCTCCGTGGGGCTGGGAGGCTGGGTCCGTAACAGAATGGTGAGTATTGTTAGATCTCGGAGAAAGGGAAATTGACATTTCCTGCATTCTCCTTCGATCAATACTCACCATTCTGTTACTTCTGATATACACCAGATTTGATCAGTAACCTGGTGGGAAGGGGCAAGCCATAAATGCTAATTTTGCCCCTTGGAGAAAGATTTTAGACTTCAAACTTGACTAACGGAGACCTAAAAGGACCGTCAAGTTCACGGAACCGAATCACATTCGCGTCACAGCCCCCCCCCCCCTTTTTCCTCCTAAGAAAAGGGAGAGAACTAACGAACATGTATCTCGCCTGAAACACCAATATGCCAAGAGGGTTAACTACTCCCTGCATATCGCTTGTATTAGCCTGGGAATGAGCATGAATATATAAGATGAATGAACATGATACATATACATAATACAAAAAACTCTCACTTGTTGAATTACCTTATGATAACAGGACTTCAGACGTACCGCCTACAACCATACACCGGTTCGGCCATCAGTGACACAATCTGGTTGACATCCTCTCGCTTGACCATGCCTGCTTTAGGTTCTTTTCTTACCAAAGTGAAAAAAGGGGAAAAGCAGTGTGGTCACTAACTATCGTTTCAAAACAGCTAAAGCGAGTGGATTGGCTGAGTCTGACACATCCCTCATATAGTAATCCGTAAATGAGGACTCACAGTGCCATTGTGCAACGGCCATGATGTCCTCTAACGGAACACCATTGTAAAGGGCGGTCGAGGCGGCTATTCCTCTAACATCGTGTGCCCTTACGCCCTGCACCTGGTGCCCAGTCGCCATCTCATGAGTAGTCTGAATGCATTCGACCACCCAACGAGAGATAGTATCCATGGATGCGGCGCCATAAGGCTTTTTATGGCAGATCCACAGATGTCTATCGTTCGACCGTAATGAGTCAGTCCGTTTCTTGTACTTAGTCAAAGCACGGACCGGGCACCAGACACTGGCATCACGATCAAACCAGGTTAACTTCGGTATAATGATCGGTTTGCCGGGATATCTCAAAGATTGGTTCTTTGACATAAATTCTGCTCTTGGCAGAAGACGCAGACCTTCTCCAGAAACAATAAATCGGTTCCTCTCTGCCGAAAGCGCATGGATCTCACTGTGCCTTCTAGCTGAGGAAGCTGCCAATAGAAAGACCGCCTTTAGAGTCAAATGCTTTAGACTAGCCGAACGCAACGGTTCGAATGGGTGCTTGGCCAGTACATTAAGCACTAAAGATAGACTCCAGGCTGGAATGACTACCGGTTGTCTCGGGCGGAGATTGCTCATTCCCTTCAACATCACGTTTAACTGGGCCACCTCTGGACTATCCCTGTTGGCTAGACAAGGGTTAACTGATGCCAAAGCTGACTTGTATCCAGCAATTGTGACGGGAGCTAGTCCTGTAAAGAACAGCTCACAGAGAAAGTCTGCTATTTGCTGAATAGTGGATTGAAAGGTATCAATACCCTTTTCTTCACACCAGTCTGCAAATCTGTTAACCTTGTTGTTATATGACTTGAAGGTTGACCTCCTTCTCGCAGCCGCGATGAAATCAGCAGCCTGTCGAGAAAAGCCTTCCGATGTGGAACGTTGTTTGACAACATCCACGCAGTCAATTTGAACATTTCGGGACGCTCGTGTAGGAAGCGTCCCTTGGCCTGGGAGATTATGTTCGGAATCTCGGGCAACTGCACAGGATTTTCCACCAGCAGATCTAGAAGATCCGTGAACCACGCCCTGCTCGGCCAATACGGCGCTATTAGCAGGACCAGACACGGTTCCTCCCTGACCTTCACCAATACCTTCGGTAGAAGAATGGTGGGTGGATACGCGTAAGCGTGCATCCCTCTCCAGCTTATCGCCAGAGCGTCTGTATCGACGGCATTTGGATCTGGAATCGGCGAGACATATGTCATGATTTGAGCATTTTCCTTTGTGGCGAACAAGTCCACGTTGGGTTTGCCCCAATGCTCGAAGATCCGTCGTAGAACTGGAGGGTTGAGGGACCATTCTGTTGGCAGGATTCTCTGTCTGCGAGACAAAGCATCCGCCAGAATGTTCAATCGGCCAGGAATATGAGCTGCTTTCAAAACAACCGAGTAATTCCTGCACCATTGAATCAAGTGCCACACCCTGATGCACAGGGTGGGCGACCTGGTCCCTCCTTGGCGATTTATATATGATACTACTGTCGAATTGTCCGACCGTATCAATATCACCTGGCCCCTGATCATCGGAAGGAACTCTTCCAACGCCAGTTCCACTGCCATCATTTCCAACAGATTGATATGCAGCTGACTCTCCGGGAGAGTCCATGTGCCCGAGACCTGGTGTTCTCCCAGGCAGGCACCCCACCCTTCCAGCGATGCATCCGTGTAAACGGACAGCTGGGGGTGGGGTAGGTGCAGCGAAACCCCTATTAGGAGATTCTGACGCTGTTTCCACCATAGAAGATGCGATATTATCGGCTCCAAAACTGGCACCAGTTTTGACAGGGGTTCTGTTCTCTGTTTCCACAGAGACATCAGATACAACTGGATAGGTCTTCGCATTAGAGCAGCGTACGGGATAACCTGCTCCATGGAGACCATCATGCCCAGCATCTGAAGGAACCGCCTTGCCTGAATGTGGTTTCCCACTCGAAAACTCCCGAGGATGGCTAACAGAGACACCACTCTGGGCTCTGACGGGTAAACCCTGCCCTCCTCGAGGTCGAATCGCATCCCCAAATAAACGAAATGTTGAGTGGGTGTCAACTCGGATTTCTCCTCGTTGACTATCCAGCCTAGATCTGAAAGTAACTTCAGAGTCAGAGCAGTATCCACGTTCAACCTGGCTGCCGAGTCTGCCTTGAGCAGCCAGTCGTCTATGTAGGTGTGTAGCGCCACGTTCTCTTTTCTGAGAAACGCTGTCACCGCAAGGACCACTCTTGTGAAAACCCTCGGAGCTGTCGACAGGCCAAACGGGAGAACTGTAAACTCCCATACTTGATTCTGAAACGCAAATCTCAGAAACCTGTGCCAACTCCGATTGATCGGAATGTGGAAATATGCATCTTTCAGATCGATCGATACACACCACATTCCTTTCCTCAATCCCGCCATTACCGACCTCGGTGTTTCCATCTGGAACCGAGGCGTATGGATAAACCAATTTAATGGCCTGAGATTGAGTATGGGTCTCCATCCCCCCGTGCTCTTGGGGACAAGGAACATGTTTGAATAGAAGCCTGGAGTGTTCCGGTTTGCTGGTTTTATTGCTCCCTTCAGAAGCAAACCCGACACTTCCTTTTGAACGGCTTCTAACTTGTCTGGCTCCCTTGGTACGGGTGTCCAGACTAGTGCCAAAGACAGATTTTGTGGCGGAAAGTCCCACCACTCCGGCATGTAACCCTGGGATAACCATCCCAGGACCAGACTGTCTGACGTCACACCTCGCCAAACCTCGACGAAACGCATGAGCCTTCCACACACCATAGACGCCTCGACGTCTAACGGGGTTGTCCGGCTCGCAGTCCGCCCCCCCCCCTTTCTTAACGAGAGAGAGTGAGAACCATTTCGTTCTAGGTACGACGGGTATAACTGGCACCGCTGTTCCTGTCGCACAGGTGCGGTCCAGGCGGATATGAAGGGAGCTTGCGTACCCTCAGGTACGCTTCGGCCCCTTCTGTCCGCCCTTTGAGGCCTTACCCTTACCCTTCCCCTTGCCCTTACCACCTCTAGGGCGGTCAGGAGCAACATTGGGGAGGGTAGGCGCCTCTACAGCCTTCCTGGGTTTCTTCGCCGGCGGCGGCTCCGAGAACCCAGCCGAAACAGACGTCGCAATAGGCCTGGCTTTCGCCTTGCCCTTATGCTTTTTCTGTTTCTTTGAAGGCTGTCCGGTTAGCGGCTTGCCCACAGCCCCTAGTGCGTGCGCTTGCCGCACCAGCTCTAGCTGGAGATTTACCGCTAACCGATTCTGCGCAATACTGGCGGTGTCCTCTAAGATGGCCCGCGCTTGGCCACCAAAGATGCTAGGCCCTGTCAGGGGCGTCCCAAGAAGACGCTCCCTGACTGCCGTAGCCGGACGCATATGGTCAATGACCATTTGCCTCCTGGACTTCGTCACACGCGCTTGCACCCTTGCCAATGCGTCCATTGACAGCACCAAGCCGTCATTAACGCACGATAGCGCCACAGGTGGCACAGGGTGGCCTGCCCCCGCTTCAGCCCACACCGACTGAAGTAGACGATAGGAGTGATTGACAGCGCTCATGGCTGCCCTCACACCCTCATCGCATAGGGCCAGGACTTCTTCCTGGTGTACCTGGGCCTTATCCACTAGTGCCGGACCGGGACCACCCGACCCGGCACTCTGGACGCCCAGTACCCATCGGTCATCCTCCGTGACCGACGGGACTACACCATACCTGTCGTATTCACCCCGCGGAATACGGCACCTTGCCCGCACCTCCCTGGAGGCCGCAGGGAGCTGACCCTTGGTCATTAGTTGTTTACTATAAATAGCATCCAACAAATCAATGAACCATGGATCCAGTCCCACTGACTGGATCCGGGCCGAGGGCAAAATCCCCGTCCTAATCGACGCAACCGACGGACGGGGCGCATCTTCATCGGCCGTGGCCGAAACCACAGACGGGTCAACTCTGGCTAGCCACGCCAGAGCATCAGACCAGTCTAACTCCGAAGAAGATACCCCCGCAAACACGTCACCCGTTGACATGCTTACGGGTCTGCCAGCCATGGCCTCCCGGCCAGGAGCCACGGCTGACACGCCAGGCACTCCGCTACCACATGGTTCCGCCGCCACCCCATGAAACACTCCGGTCCATGGGGTAGGTCCGCATGGAAAACCGTACGGACCCGTAACCGTCGCGGAACCATAGCCGGCCACGGGCGCCAACGGCACCCCATGTCCGGCTGCCGGACCAGGCGAGATAGGTGAGTACCACGCCTGGCCCGGCACACCGGTTCCCCTGACGGCTGGTGACAAACCAAGCCGCGCGGAACCGGTGCACGGTAACGGATTGGCCTCAGCCGCAGGCGGAGCCGCTGACCTGGCTTGCGCCAAACCAGACAAATGGAGGCCGGTTCCGTCCAGGACGGAATCAACCTCCATATTCTCCACCTGCGGCTTCACGGGCCGCAGCAACCTCTCCTCCTCGGCCTCATCGTCTTCAGACTCCGAAGAGCCGTCACTAGACGAATAAACCGTGGAGACGTCCTGGCGGACGGCTCCCACACCTGACGGACCGGCCACCGCTACTGGACCACCCGGAGGTGGCCGCAGAGAGACAGAACCCGTCTGGCCGAAGCCAGACGGACCCGCCAGGGGGCCGTACGAGACGGCCCCCTCGGTAACCAGTCCAGAATCCTGTCCGAAGACAGGATCCGTACCAGGCATGGGGAGAAACTGCCCCCCAACCTTTGGTAGCAGGGACGACACCAGCGTGGGCAGAACGCTATGCAGAAAACCCTGCATAGCCGGACCAAACCACGCCGGCGGTGCCATCTCCGCCACCTCCAGCTGGGGACGTGGAGCACCCCCACCGGCCGAACCGGGCGCTCCACGATTTCCTCTCGGACCGCCTGACCCCGCGTCAGACCCAGCCAAGTCCTTCTGGGCAAGGAACTTAACCATCGTTTCGACGGACCACACTGCACAAACATTACACCTATGATCTATATTACACAGGGCACACCTAAAACAGACATGGTCCTTGAACATTACACGGACAAACTTATGGCAGTCGTCACATGATGGCGGGGCTGGCTTGGCCTATAAAATAAGCACAAACCTACAATAAACAAGCGGAACGAGACACGGATGGAAGGCAGACAATTAATTTTCAAATATTTTGACTCATAAATTAACCGTAACCTCCCGCACCCCACCCCGCCACGTTACAACAACGATCGCATTGATTATGACGACAAGAACGCGGCGGGCACAACATACCCATAATAGATCCTACAGGATGTGTAACGGCTCCAGGAATCATATCGCATAGCATTCAGGGTATATTTACTAATCAATATAAATTATACTCCTAACGAACGCAGCACGATATGTGAAGAAAACAACAAAATGTATAACAACTGCTGTCTCACACGGTAAAACCGCAGACCACGCATCTACTCAAGAATTTTGAAACCACCGATCATTGCAAACCGATCGTGATCGCACGTAAACTTGATCATTCTAAAGTTTCCGGTCCCATTTTTTAGTACGCAGCACCCAGAACAAGATGCGCGAATTAATGAAAAAATTTTTCTTCACATAAACATCCGAGCGACCGGGTGTGACGTCACCCGCTCGGATTCTACGGAGAACGACGTCAGCCGATATTCGTGTTAGAAATACCGTAGCAAACACCTATTTTCATATCTGCCGATCGCCTGTTGGGGTTTAAAGAAGGCGATCGTCTGGCATATATCGTTGCTAGCACACGTCCCAGATTCTATGGGGTTAGAAATTGGAACATGCGACACAACGAAATTTAGAGACCTAAGTCTTTTAACTATGGATATAAAGAACAATACAACCTGGTTGTCTTGGGCGGTATTCTCCATAGTCCTTAGTTATCCTTTCAGAACACACAAACTATCACTGATTAAAGACTTAGATTCTTTTAAAAACACTAAAATCCTTAATGCGAAAAGCATGTATTGCACTTGTTGCTATGCAAACAAGAATGAGCTCTATGGTAAACGGGTACTCGGCAGTGGGGAGCCGGGTACCCGGTTCCCAGGAGTCGGTAACGCTTTCTAAGTCTATAATCCTAGAGCCGCTGTCAGGGCCAGCTGTATATCAGAAGTAACAGAATGGTGAGTATTGATCGAAGGAGAAAGATTTTCTTCACATAAACATCCGAGCATCACGGGTGTGACGTCACCGGATCGGACCTTACGGAGAACGACGTCAGCCGATATTCGTGTTAGAAATACCGTAGCAAACACCTATTTTCATATCTGCCGATCGCCTCTTGGGATTTAAAGAAGGCATATCACGGTGTTAGCACACGTCCCAGATTCTATGGGGTCAGAAATTGGGACATGCGACACAACGAAATTTAGAGACCTAAGACTTTTAACTATGGATAATAAGGAATAATACAACCTGGTCATCATTGGCGGTATTCTCCATTTTATCCAGTTAGATCCTTTCAAGAACGCACAAACTATCAAATCACAGTATAAAAGACTTAGATTTCTTTTCAAAAACTTTAATCTTTCTCCTGCAAAAAAAAAATGTGGACAGCTCTTGTCGCTATGCAAACAAGAATGAGCTCTTTGGTAGACGGGTACTCGGCAGTTGGGAACCGAGTACCCGGTTCCAGGGAGTCGGTAAAGCTATCTAAGTCTATAGTCCTAGAGCCAGCTGTCAGGGCCAGCTGTGTATCAGAAAGTAACAGAATGGTGAGTATTGATCGGAGAAAATTAATTCTCAAATAATTTGACCATAAATTAACTATAAACCCTCCCGCACCCCACCCCGCAACGTTACAGCAAAGATCGCATTGATTATGACGACAAGAACGAAGCGGGCATAAATACACCCATAATTGATCCTCCAGGATGTATAACGGAACCAGGAATCATATCGCATAGCATTCGGGGTATATTTACCAATCAATATAAATTATACTCCTAACGAAAGCCAAAACGATATGTGAAGAAACAACAAAATGTAAACAAACTGCTGTAGCGCACGGTAAAACCGCAGACCACACATCTAATCAAGAATTTTGAAACCACCGATCATTGCAAACAGATCGTGATAACACGCAAAACTTGAACATTCCAAAGTTTTCTGGTACCATTTTTAGTACGCAGCACCCAGAACAAGATGCGCGAATTAATGAAAAAATTTTCTTCACATAAACATGCGAGCACCACGGGTGTGACCTCACCCGCTCGGATCTTACGGAGAACGACGTCAGCCGATATTCGTGTTACAAATACCGTAGCAAACACCTATTTTCATATCTGCCGATCGCCTGTTGGGATTTAAAGAAGGCGATCATCCGGCACATCTCGTTGTTAACACACGTCCCAGATTCTTTGGGGTCAGAAATTGGAACATGCGACACAACGAAATTTAGAGACCTAAGTCTTTTAACTATGGAATAATAAGGAAATATACGACCTGGTTATCCTCGGCGGTATCCATATTATCCAATTATCCTTGCAAGAGAATCACTAGCTATCACAATCACAGACAAAAAGACTTAGATTTATTCCTTAATCTCGCCACTGCGAAAAGCATGTATAGCTCTTGTTGCTATGCAAACAAGAATGAGCTCTATGGTAGACGGGTACTCGGCAGTTGGGAGCCGAGTACCCGGTTCCAAGGAGTCGGTAAAGCTTTCTAAGTCTATAGTCCTAGGGCCAGCTGTATATCAGAAGTAACAGAATGGTGAGTATTGATCGAAGGAGAAATATACGACCTGGTTATCATCGGCGGCATCCATATTAATCCAAATATCCTTAGTAGAACGCACACGCTATCACAATTAATCACAGTAAAAAGACTTAGGCTTAAACAATCTCAAGACTTTCCAACTGCAAAAAGCATGTATTCTCTTGTTGCTATGCAAACAAGAATGAGCTTCATGGTAGACGGGTACTCGGCAGTTGGGAGCCGAGTACCCGGTCCCAGGAGTCGGTAAAGCTTTCTAAGTCTATAGTCCTAGAGCTAGCTGTCAGGGCCAGCTGTATATCAGAAGTAATAGAATGGTGAGTATTGATCGAAGGAGAATAAGGCAACCTCATGGAGAACGTTTTCAACTTCAACAGGTTACCATGCATATGGGTAGGCTAAACAACATACCGAATTTGGTTGAATTTCTCCGACTCACTTTCTGCTTCCACTTTCAATCTTGGCTGCGCCCCCCCCCCCCCACCCCATCCCTACCGTTGGGGTGGGGTGGGGCGGGGAGCCTAACGTAAATGTCCTCTTGTTATCAACAATCATATTAGTAACTCACATGCGTAGGGCCTACTGTTGAATACATGGAACATTATGGACCTTTCCAATTTATTCAACCGTCATCTGACGCAAATAGGGCCTAGTGTACGAATTGTATGTCTTTGATGAAATTAAGATTTAATAACATTCTGTGGAAAATGCCTATTTTGAGAGAGAGAGAGAGAGAGAGAGAGAGAGAGAGAGAGAGAGAGAGAGAGAGAGAGAGAGAGGGGGGCAGAGAGAGAGAGAGAGAGAGAGGGAGGGGAGGGAGAGAGAGAGGGAGGGAGGGAGAGGAGAGGGAGAGAGAGGGAGGGGGAGGGGGCCCGGTGGATAAATAGAGAGCATGTTTAGATAGAAGACAATCTCCTACATAGATTACATTTATTATAGGTACAGAGGTAATTTATGTTGTAATGAACGACGATTGTTAGAAATATCACAGAAAATGGCCCATTAAATAAATAACAAAATTATTTTAAAACAAACAGAAAATCAAGTACCGCTCGTATCATACATGTAGCATTTTAAAGCTCGGATTGACAAACACTCATGAAACCAAGCACTGCTGTATGACTATACCGCACAACTAGAAACTGGAAGTACCGGTAACAGCGCACAGTAATGTGACGCTGCAGATCTAACCATAGAGGTATAAATCTGCCGTCAGAAACAACCTAACTTAACTTAAAATACGAATCCTGATAAACACTTTGAAAACAATTTGCCTGCCGTTGCTATAGCAATAACATTCAGTCAAATTGGCATAAGATTACCGGTAGTTCTTACATATCATCCAAAGTTTCAAGGATAAAAATACATTTTCAGATCTTTGGTAACTTCCAATAAATAATTAATTCTTAATGTATATAAAAATATAAAAACGTTGTTATCTATCTCCCTTCTAAATTACGTCCCTTGGTATAGTCCAGTTCTGTGGAACAGTGCTTACTTGTTTCGTTTTCCGTTAAATAGAGCAACATTGGCACGAGATATGAGATGCTTGTTGATGTCTGCGCAATTTACCCAGCATGCAATTCCCTGATCTCCGAGTCTGAGACCATATTCGTCGTAACGATTCGTAGCCATATTCGTTGAGTCTATTGTAAAATCCCGGTCTGTACAAACAATGGCCCTTTCCAATTTATCCATCCATCATCTGACGTCATAATCAACTACGTGACGTGCAGGATGGTCATAATCAATGCCGCAGATAGGTACGTCACGAACGTATACCTGGTGACGGAGCGTTGTTGTACGAACTGTATGCCTTTATTATTTAATAAAGATGATGTTGAATATTCTGAAACTAATTTGACTGAGTGCTGTTGTTGCCGTAGGCAGCAACAACACCCAGTCAAATTAGTTTTAACAGTTTACCCATATAGTTTTCTGGAAAGTCAGAGTTCAGGGATCGATCGATCACAACACGAACGAAGTGTGGGTGGAGCTTAGTCAGAGATGGGCGGGGGATAGCTAAAACTGAAAAAGTCCATTGACTCAATTGATATGGCGACCAATATGCTGGGTAGTGCACAGAAATCAACAGGCATCTCATAGCTGTGAAAATATTTCTCTGTTTAACGGGACACACGAACCGTAACGCTTGCGCGCGTTAAACTAGCAAAAACAAACAGCTACCGGTCACATAGGATCACTGGTATCAATGGCGGTCGGTTGCTGTAACTGACCACTATGATTTTCTGTATTGATAGCGCTAACCTCTCTTGTGTCAACAGCGCCTCAAAGCGCTCAAAATACTACTTGATATATAAATTTGGATGGTCAATATTTTTCAAGATATTTTAAAGATGCATAATCACACCAAAATGCTTGAAAATAAAATTGTTGAAATTATATACTTTTAGAGGCTTTAATTACGTACCTCAATCTAATGAAACGAAATAAATCTTAGCATACGATGATTTCATTCCATATAGATACATTCCGTAGGTTTAGTTGTGAATTTGAATTAGGGAGTCGTGCCTTTAATTCAATTTAACAACTTAAAAAATTATATTAATTCATACGTAATGAAATCATCATATGCTAAGATTTATTTCGTTTCATTACATCTAGGCACACAATTTAAGCCTCTAAAAGTGTATAATTTTAACAATTTTATTCTGAACCATTCTGATGTGAATATGCACCTTTAAAGGGATAATGGACTTAGTCAGTATTTACCTGCAGGGAGAGAAGAGCCAGTTACCGAGCCAGTCATTCTAGTGGTAACTATTCAAGAATACTCTTTCATGGGCCTTTCAAATAGCCATGTCTGAAGACCACTGCAAAGTTGTTATTCGTCAGTTTGACATTTAAAGGGTTAAGTTGACACAAGAGGGGTCAACATAGACCAGTTAAAGGGGCATTCCCACCATGATGCATGCAAATTAAAAACAACTTATTACATACTTTTAGAGGGTCAAATTAATGAAAAGAAATAAATCTTTACATGTATAATTATTATGATATCTTTCCGTATAAATTAATTGAATTTTTTAAGTTGTGAATTTGAATTTCGGATATGGGTCCCTAATTCAACTTCGCAACGCAAAAATAAAAATAAAATAATTTATACTGAATAAAATCATCATATATATGTTAAGATTTATTTTGTTTCATTACATTTATGTAGCTAACCTACACAACTTAAGATTTAAATTATTTTCAAGTATTCTGGTGTGAAAGTACTCCATTAACATTCCTCGTCCAGGATAAGACTCGCAGACAGCCAAACCTGTCTATAACGGACACCTGTTGTTGAGGACAAGTTGACGATCTACGGCCCTTTATCACCCAAGCTGGTCCAAAACGGCTTTTGTAGTTGTTTTGAAAAATGTTAATTTGCAGACGAAGAGAAGACTATTCTTCGAAAATTTACCACTGGAATGACTAGCTCGATAACCTAGTCAGTCTTTCCAGTGGTAAAACTAAAAAGTAATTCTTCTCGGGGCCTGCAAATTGACATTTTCTATGAGAAAATTGAAACTTTCTTGAACAAATTCGATGATGAAAGGGTTACGATTATAGTTATCTTATTACAGTAGGACCACGCCCCTTCTAGAAGAACCACCATCACGCAGCGCAGCTCAGTTTCCAAAAACAAAATAAAAATGTACTGTTGAATATTTTGAACATAATTTGATTCAATGGCTTCCTATCAAATTACGTTCAAAATATTCACAGAACAATTTCTAACAATGTATTCAAAATTGTACTTAATTACATGATTCCGTTTTGGAAACATCAAACGTGTTAACTTATAAGCCCGTAGGTAGCTACTGTACTGCTAGGCCTACTAGGCATATATTAGCGTGATATCAGTTCGTTATATTTAATATTTTAACACAGAAATAAGAGAGGGATATGATCTGTTACTCAAGTGTCCGACATCATAATCAAATGCGTCATATGTTAGCTGACGTTACATTCAAAATAACGCAGCTCCGTCATAAAACACCCAGAAAAGTATGTCACGAAAGTGTACGAATTGTATGCGTGTTGAATTTACAATTTAATGAATATTCTGTTGAATATTTTGAAACTAATTTGACTATGAGCAGTTGCTGCCATACGTAGCAACAACCACCAGTCATACTAGTTTCAAAATATCGAACAGCTTACCTTGGAATTTAGATTCTGGGAATTCCACTTTTAAAATATCAAATCGATTCCAACACGCGCAGTGCAGTAACCTTAAACCTAGCTAGAAATGGGCGGAGAATATCTAAAATGGATCACACTTATATAATACAGCAAGTAGGCCTATTGTTTGCGCGATATAGCCATAGACAAAATCGCGATATGTTGATATGTATCGATATATTGATTACGATACGAATTGATATGTGGGCCTACTCATATTGGAAAGTCATGGTGGATTTGGTGACGTGGTTCTGTGGCACGCGCATACATTGGTAATAGATAGCTTGGTGCTGGTTTTCAGTGACACTGTTAGTAATAGTATAACCAGGATCAAACTATTAAAAATTTTGAAAATTACATTCGCTGGAAGCGGTTGTTGCGTAAAACAGCAATCGATTCCAGTCAAATTAATTTCAAAATATTCGATAGGGAGCATATGTCCCCAAAAATTTCTTACGATTTTCAGATTTGTTAAAGCTTAGCTTTGTAAAAACATCGCGATTATTGATTATTTATAGAATCGCGGTATCCTGATATATTGAAATATCGTGCATAATGAGGTATATAAATTATATCGACAGTACAGTATACCCGTAAAAGAATCCATAGGACTAGAAATACCATTATCTCAAACTTTTTAACCCATCACATGAGATTATACCACCCATTCTTTATGAGCTTAGAAATAGTCTGTTGATTATTCTGAAAGCACTTTGATTGTATGATGTTTCTGCTTAAGGGAGAAACATCTTCCAGTCAAATTATTTTCAAAATAATCAATAGCTTATCTATGGTACATGGATGCTTTGAAATTAAGATGTGCATGCCATTGTGTGACTCGCAGGTTTCCGGAACAACAACATCATTATCAAAGTAGTTCCATCAGATGGTTGTTCCAAACTGCAAAGGGTTCAGTGTTTTTGGTCTTTTAGAGCTCGGTTCCAGACCGTCCTCGATAGAAATATCGGTGGCTGAATCGCTAAAGTTAATCCGCTGTCGGACTCGTTTTCTACCCACAGTCATCTTCGATGTGAACAAGAGTTTACAGTCACCAGATTTTGTCACCCGCCAGTAATTTCGTAAATCTGACGTGTTGCTGGTGATCGGTTTGGGTTTTTGGTTAGTTTTTCGTTTCTTGGTATTTCGGCGTGGTTTGGAAGATATGCGATCGATAGTCAGCATATCAGTCTGACGGGAACGTTTCCGGCCACTACTTTTAGTAGATTTATTTGAGATAATGTCGGCGGTGTTTCGACATAACGACGGACTACTAGCTTCCCAGTTTGTGTCATCGCGTCGAATAAACTTTACCCGTAACTCTCCCGGAGTTCGAGGAGCTGAAACGATATGATCGTCGCTTATCTCTCTTGATGCATTTGCAGCCGGAATTGTCTCTCTTGCTATTTCACCAACTAAAGTCGTCTTCCCTGATGTGCTAACGAACTTAGTGATTCTAGCAGGAGTATTAGATAACTTAAACTGAGCGAGGCTTTTAGATTTTCTGCTTCGTGAAGTTCTAGTAATAGAATTATCTTGAGGTGTCGCCACGCCCTTCTTGTAGGCTCCTGACACAGAATGATTAACCACCATAGGAGAATTGAGAGTGACATGTTCCAGGCGTTTATGAAGTAAACATGGACGCCTGAAAGGTTTAGAAGATGCATTTTGAATTTGATCCGAAACCTCTTTCATTGAATTTGAACTGTCACTTTGCAAACAGCTAATGCCCGGCGGTAAACGCATACCCGCAGTCGAGCGGTCTAACATCTGACTAGAGTTATCGGTACTGACATTTCCATAATATCCCAATTCTGGAATATCTGAACAATGGCGAACACGTGACGTGTTAAGTGGCATCTGTGACGTAGCATTGCTTATAGCGGCCATTTTTAATCCGTCGTTGTACAGTGTGTTAGAGATACACACACGTTCGCCTCGAGTGTATTTATCAGGCTGAGAAAATGGATGCTGTGTCTCTTCACACACCAGGTCTGGTGGATTCCAAGAAGTCGTGTACGTTTGAGATATGTTGAAGCTATGACGCGGAGATGGGTTAACAGGCCCTGATTGTGTTGACCGATGGTCGAGCTGGGCATAGTCATGTTGTTCATGGTGTATACTAATGTTTTCACACGGGTTTGAATGACAGAATGGCGTTATAAGAGAATGTTGGTTTACACTGACAGCTGGATTAGTAACGCATTGATGATCCATGGATGGTTGCAATACGTTCTCTTTGACGTAGGCTGGGTGATAAAATGATCCATTGGTAAAGCTCTCACAATGCGATTTCATCTGATTTGCATTTGCTAGATTTTCGAACGATCTAAAATTAAACTGTTCTTGTGATACACTTTGAGAGCTAGAGAAGTTAAATCCAGAAGCGACATTTTGTAAACTATTTGTAGTAATTCCATATCCGTTGCTCACGTTATGTCCTAAATCACGCTGAAATGTAACGCCATCGTGCGAAACACTCGCGTGCTGTGCACGTCCAGGTTCCCGGATGCTGGATCCTGACTGACGTTGTGTATCCTGATAGATCTTATGTAATGAGTGTTCACCTTGGCTAGACACTGATGATTGAAGTGAATTTCGAATTATTTGGCTATATTCACTTGGAAATGGGTGTTGAAAATACAATGTCTTATGATATGAAATCGGGTGCATATTAAGTGGCCCGTGAGGCCTAGCAACCGATGGTTGAGTAGTGGTGTTATGTGAGTGGGATACAGAACTGGTATGGAATAATCCCTGAAAGCTCACTGGAACTTGTTCGGTCTGATTAATGACAGGCGGACACTGTACATCCAGAATCACTGAGCTGTGTAAATTTGTATCATTAGCATCGTTAACAAAATGTTCTGAAGAATTGCCTAAAGATCCTGAAAGAGTTTGTCCGTCAAATAACGATGATGTATTCCTAGTATAAAATAGACCTTGTTGTTGCCACATTCCGTTTGAAACAGAACCGAAATTTAATTGGTTGAAATAGTTTGGTTGAGAAAGTTCCGCTTTGTCGAAGTCTCCATCGTCTATTAGTGGCTGATATTGATCTGGACTATATATAACCGTATCAGAGCTTTTTAACATGTCACTCTTCGCAAAAAAGCTCATGTGTATATTACTGGTATTGTCTGTTAATTGAAAATTGAAGTCTTCATCTAACGATTCTTGTTGATGACCCATTTCTGGTTGATGCTGCTGACTGTAGATGACGGTATCCGAGCTACGGATTGACTGAGTGACTATAGCAGGATCTGCAAAACCGACAGCAGTGGGTGGCTTAATGTCGACTATGGCGTCCGGACTACTGGAGATTGTGACATACGATCTTCTGTCACTCGGTAGGAAACTAGAGGTTCGCACTTGTTTTAATAGACTAACTGTTCTAGTAATCGTTTCCGTTTCTATCATTGGACAGGGTATTTTTGTTAGACAAGAAGTTGTTTCACCTTCGCGTTCACCGTACTGATGTCTGGGATTCCTCTTTGGCTCATCTGTGGTTGAAACTCTATCAACATCTGGTAGAGCCATGGAAGGTTCCAGTGTAGTGTGGTCGTGTTCTGTCATACTAATGGAATGGAGGTCTACTGGTAAGGCTGTTTGTGAAGCTGATAGAACAGGCGAGATATCATTTGAAACTGTTACTACTGACCGTGAAGTTTGGGAAGATGTTGCTACAGGTGGTAGTGCCGATGACAAAGCTGTTGCTACTAGGTGCAGTGATTGTGAAGATGTTTCTACTCTGGGTTGAGTTTCTGGCCATGTTATTATTGTTTGTGGAGTTTGTAAACATGTTGCTGATACTGCTGAAGGGGTTTGTATAGATATTGCTACCGGCGGCGGGGTGTGTGGCGATGTTGCTACCGGTGACGGAGTCTGTGGTGATGTTGCTACCAGTGACGGAGTCCGTGGCGATGTTGCTATCGGTGGCGGAGTCTGTGGCGATGTTGCTATTGGTGGTGGGGTGGGTGAAGATACAATATGCTGCCATAGTTTGTCAGGAATGGCATTGCTGATAGTAGGTTTATTTTCACTCACATCGCTATTGATGTGGATATTGTTCACTCTAACAGACAGTCTGTCATCTGTAGCTGTATCACCACCATCACCCTGATCATCAAGGTTAGCAGCACGGAATACTAGTTCTACACGATCTATCGGACTGCTAGAACTAGTTCCAACGGGAGTAAAAATTACTGATTTCTTTTTTAGAATCACAGACAAAAACTCTTCTTCATCTGGTAATTTACTAATGACTGCATCTAAATTTTCATAATTTTTAGATTTTTCGGTAAATTTTTTGTGCGTAACACCAGATAAATGATGCCTTAATGTGCCGTTGTACCAGTAATCACATGCCTCGCAATAGCCAGATTGGGCGGCAGGGTTATTAAGCGGTTTCTTTGAAGCCTTTTGTTGATTCAATTTAGCGCTACTGGGTGAGGCATCTTTTGGGTGTTCTTTCCGTGGATGAAATGGAGAATTAAGGCCAATGTCATAATGAATATCTGGGAATGAGCGGGTCTGTAGAAACAATGGCCGATATAATAGACTGTCATCTTCCAGCTTAAATGACTGTCCTTTTAGAGTCTGTGCACAACTACTAGTCCATGACATAAGAGACGAGGCTGGGTCAGTCTTTATATGGTTCTTACTGTAAATTCGGGGATAATATTTTTTAAGGAACTTTTCTGCACTGACAATCTTAATTCCAAAATCCAGTGCGTGTTGGATTGGATCAACGCTGTTAGTGTTGCGAATATTCTCCTTATTGGCGTCATTTAGTGACCGTCTGGCTCGCAGTAACAAAGCTTGACCACGGCTCAGTGAATTTGTATTATGGTTGACCGGAGATATCGCCGACCGGGTGTCATCTGGCCTCGTTACGCCACTTTCGACATACGTGGTCTTATTTAGGCCATGGGGGATAACTCTGGAAGAATATTTATTAGCGAGTCTCGATTTGGTTATACAGTTATCGGACTTATTCTTAGCTATACTAATCACTTTGTCTATTTGCTCAGATGTTTTGTCAGTTACCATTAAATGAATATCCCGTGATAAGAAATCTTCCACATTACCTTGCATATGACGGATACATTTGGTCACTTTGGCCTTCAGCACAGGGCGACGAATGTCCAGATAGAATGACCTCCCCGTGAAATTCAAACGATCTTCGGTAAAATCCAGTTTTCTTTTGACCTCATCTGCTGTGGTGTGCTCTGATCCGGTGTCCATCGACATTGTGGACCACTTGAGGCACTCAAAAGGAAATCTCGTAATTATTGCTTGTAGACAACTTCAAGTATCGATAAACATAATCGGTCGAGTCGTCGGTCTAACATCTGTTTGTTTATCACATCGACAGTCAACGGTAGTGTATAAAAGTAACCACGTTCTTCAACAGGTTAACTAATAGAATTTGTATAAAATCACAGTGTATTCAGTAGTAATAAACATACTCGAATAAAATCCATTAACTTGTAACGCTCAGATCTATGTAAAACTAGCTAGCCGCCTATAGTAAACAAATTGACTTTAGGATAACATAGGCCTACACGTTATAGCCAGTCAGTTCTAGCGCAGTAGGGTAGCCTCGTTCTCGTGCAAAACTAGCTTAGTTTGTATTTCGAGCCAAGGCATTCGGATGGCCCTAAACCTGACCAATCTGAATAAGTCTGACTCCGGGTCAATAGACAAGCCGACTACGCAGTGAGGGGAGACGCGGTTAACACAATACAATGCAAACGTTATCCTAACTGGCTCGATCTTCTATTTGCCTTCTATACTTGACTGAAAAGTAACTGCTTATTAAGAAGTATTTACTAGCTTATGTTTAAAAAACTATCTACAAAACCAAAAATAAAATATGTAAATAGAGTAATACCTAACAGCCCCTGTGAAATAAGCTCAACCTAATTACCTAATCACTCAATGCCATTATATTAATGGAAATCCCTTCATGTCTGTGTCAATCGAGTTTTTTACACGACTCGAATGTTATTTTCCTGCTCTTTCGCGGGACATGCACTTTTGGGATTTATTCGCAATCTGTGTTTATGATTTTAAAAAGAAAGAAGAAAATATGATAATTGCTTTTTTCTTCACCAATTTTGCTTGGATATGTTGACTTTAGTTAACACGAATCATTTTATCTGAATTAGGCTTAATCTATGCGTTATCATTTCACAATCTTTGTCATACCAACAAGAAATTGAGTGGGCCTTTATGGTGTTGAAATGAGAATTTTTTTTAAATAACTGGGTTTAAGCTGGGTATGATGAATATTTTGAAAACGATTTGATTGAAAGTTGTTGTGGCTAAGCTATCAACAACTTTCAGTAAAATTGTTTTCAAAATATTCAACATAGTATCACAAAATAAACTATGTCAGTCGTCTGCCATCGAGTAGTCTCCCTTGTCGGCAGACAACAACTTTAAAAAATATTCAGGTTTCAAATTTAACTCTCTTCAAGTCAAATTTATTTGAATTTAGAATGACAATGGTTAACTCTTTATCCCGTAAATATCAGACATACCAAATTCCTTATGGTATAAGGAACATTTACTATTATCAACTATGCGCCGATTGAAATACACTTTAAGCAGACGCACACTATCCAAAGTTTATTATACTGCATATCTGCGCCCTGTTTTAGAATATGGCAGTGAAGCTTGGGATGGCTGCTAGGACCGGGATGCTGATAAGCTTGAAATTATCCAAAATGAGGCAATAATAATGATTACAGGCCTGCCAAAATACACACCATTGATAAAACTTTATGAACAAACTGGCCAAATTTCATTACGCGAAAGGCGCAACCCAAAAAGCCTTATCACATTTTACAAAATTGTTAATGGAAACTGTCTATAGATTATTTAATAAATATGCCAAAACGATTGTGAGATGTAGCTACCTATAATCTCAGGAATCCAGAGAATTTCGTCATTCCCAGGCAGAGGTTTGAGATATTAAAAAAATCCTTTATCCCGAGCACTATCCAACTGTGGAATAACTTAGACACCACAATTAAAACATCTCCAGCTCTGGCTATCTTTAAGAAAAAGCTTATCAGCTCATATCAGACATCCCAGCAGAAAATTCCAGTCTACTTTTCGCTTGGTAAAAGAAAAGATAACAGTATTCTGTGTAAGCTTAGAAACAAATGCAGCCAATTAAATGCTGATTTACACAGATATCATCTCATAGACCAACCCCATTGCATTCATTTGCCAAGTACCTGAGACTTCTCATCATTTCTTCCTGATATGTCCAAAATGGGCTGAAATCCGACTATCGTAAAGAAATTAGCAGCATATACATATCAAGCCTTCAGTATACGCAAGAATAATACAAATTGAGCATTTTCTCCAGTCAAATTATTTTCAATATATTCAACATTCATTAAAATTCGGATTTAGCAATGACATACAATTCGTATACGAGAATAGCATAAGAAGAAAGTAAATTATGGATTTTCCAGTCAAATTAGTATCAAAATATTCAACTGGTTTTTTTAAATTGCGAAGTTATTAATGATATACAGTCGTACACTTGAAAATGCCAAAAGGACAAAGTAGGTTGGAAATTATCACAAGTCAGATTAGTTTCAAAATATTCAACAGTCATTAAACTGCAAATTTATCAATGATATACAATTCGTCCATTTAAAAATATCACTAGGAGAAAGTAAATCGATCAATTTCCACAGTCAAATTAGTTTCAATTCAGACTCAAATATTCAACAGTCATTAAACTGCAGAATTTATTTACAATACAATTCGTACACCTGAAAATGGTACTAGGAGAAAGTAAACAGTCAAACTAGTTTCAAAATATTCAACATTGAATTGAGCATTTTCGGCGGTTGATCAGGGGAGGGGTTGGGAGTATTTAGGGGCGATTACTATTCATATGTGGGCTGGTGGCTTGTTAAAGGTAAATTATCAATGTACTTTAAATCATAAATTATTTGCGAAGGCATGTGCAAAAGAAAGCAACATTTCTATACCACGGATGCATCAAAAAGAGGTTAGAAAAGAGCAAAAGGAAAGAACAGACACCAACACTCACGATGCAATGAAAGTTGACATTAGTTTAGCAGAACTGAAGAAGGCTGTCCGTCAATTGAAGAAGAAGAAATCTCCCGGGCCAGATGGCATTACGAATGAAATGATCCAACACCTTGGTAATGCATCTCTCCGCAAGTTTCTAGACATCTTTAATCTCAGTCGGACCAATGGAGAGGTTCCTCAGTGCTGGAAGGAAGCCAGAATGACTCATATTCTGGAAAAAGGGAAGAACAAGACGAAAGTGCTGAGCTACCGTCCTATCAGTCTTACAAGCTGCATATGCAAGACCATGGAGCGCATCATCAACCAGCGGTTGTAGTGGTACCTGGAGTGGAAGAACATTATAGTTTCGGAGCAGGCCGGCTTCAGAAGATACAGGAGCACAGAAGATCAAACAACACAGCTTGCACAGGTCATAGAGGACACTTTTCAGGCCAAGAAGGTGATGCTAGCTGCCTTTATCGATCTGCAGAAGGCATTTGACAAGATGTGGAAGGATGGCCTCCTCGTGAAGCTCCGGCGCACAGGCATCGGTGGCAACATGTTCCGATGGACCAAGTCGTACCTACACAATCGCAGAGCTAGGGTGCTGGTGGAAGGACAATCTGGACATAATGCATTGCTGAGACAAGGGGTGCCACAAGGCTGAGTATTATCACCAAGTCTGTTCATACTCTTCATTAATGACATTGTAGCAGAGCTGCCCAATGGGATCCAAGCAGCCCTCTATGCAGATGACCTCGTATTCTGGTGCACCGAGGAGTACACAATGACTGCCACGTACAGATTGCAGCTCGCCTTGGACATAATTACAGCTTGGGCCAATCGCTGGTGTATTACCATCAACAAAGAAAAATCACCAGCCATGCTATTCTCACTGTCCACCAAAACCAAGGTAGGCAATCTGACACTGGGCGGTACTCCACTCGAGTACGAGGACCAGCAGACATACCTGGGAGCCACCTACGACAGAAGATTAACATGGAAGGAGCACATACAGAACGCAGAGGCAAAGGCCAGAAGAAAGCTAAACATCATGAGGAAGCTGGCAGGATCAAACGGGAGTGCCAATGAAAGGATCCTCAAGACCATCTACCTAGGTGCCATACGACGACACCTTGAGTATGGATCCAGCTCATGGATGACAGCAGCTAAATCTCATCAACAGAACCTCGACAGAGTACAAAACCAGGCACACCGCATCATCACTGGTGGAATGAGATCAACACCAATAGCAAAAATGGAGCAGACAGCAGGCATCCCCCACTTAGCAAAGGAAGGGAATGCAAAGCACTGATCCAAGCTGCAAAGTTCAAATCGTTCAGCAACCACCAGATGAAGATCAGGCAAGAACAGCTGTCATCAGGAAGACTTAAAAGATCAAGTTTTGTGAAAGAGACAAAAGCACTTCAAAGGAAGCACCAAGAAATGTTGCCAGCACAAATAGAAGACCAAAACCACACCCTTGATCCTCCACCCTGGGAAAACAAACTAGAGAGCATAGCTATTCGCACCACAGTACCTCATCTCACAACCAAAGATGAGCACAGTGATGTGAGCAAGAAGGCCCTGATCCTAGACATGCTGGAAGAAATGTACCCTCAGGAGACATGGATAAGGATCTACACAGATGGATCAGCCAAAGATGCAATTAGGAGCGGAGGTGCCGGACTGCACATACAGTATCCAAACGGACAACATGAATCAGCTGCAATACCGATGGGCAAACACTGCACAAACTACAGAGCTGAAGTCGAAGCACTGGTTCATGCAGCTAATACCATCAGCAGAACAGCAGACCCTATTGCACAGATTGTCTTTTTATCTGATGCCCGCTCCTTGAGGCTATCACCAAAGGTAAGCTGCCACAACTTGAAGAAGCACTGCAAACCATCAAATGCTTTTGGATAGCATTGCAGTGGATCGCAGTGGATCCCCTCACACTGAGGAGTCCAAGGAAATGAGGAAGCAGACAAGATGGCAAATGTGGGTGCAGAAGTGAATGAGACAGAAAACATGGTTACCCATACAGAGATGAAGACTATCATCAAGTCACTCTATAGAACACCTCAATCAGAAGATGCCTACCATCATCTCTCGAGGCCAGAGCAAGTGACCATTTTTCGTCTCAGAACTGGACACAACAGACTAAACCAACACATGCACAGGCGCTTCCACCTTACGACATCGCCCGCTTGTGCTTGTGGAGAAGCAGAACAGACCACAGAGCACATACTTCAATGTGGCAGTACGCATCAGCGGCTGAAAGAAGAGATCTGGCCTTTGTCAACCTCATTTCTTGAAAAGCTGTATGGGCCTGTGGAAGAACTGCAGAAAATCACAGATTTCATCTTGAGAATGGCTCTCTAAGTGTGATACCAGCGATCGAAAAGAAGAAGAAGAAGAAGAAGAAGAAGAAGAAGAAGAAAAGGAAGAAGAAGAAGATATGCTACAGTTGTAGCCTAAGAGAATAAAGATTATAATAATAATAATTTATTCCACAATAGGCCATCGGCCCTTGAGTGTAAACATAATTTACAATAGTGTGGCGGACAGTATATAAGGCATATATAAATATTTATGGTGTACATTTTATAGAAACATATATATCATGCATTCATTATCATTGCTAATATTGTCATCAATATTTATGCTGTATTTTCCCTATTTCAATATGTCTTCATCGTCATTTACTATCCTCTATCACACTCTCAATTGTCAGGATCATCTTTGATTTCCCTGGTGTTTTTACTTCTTATATTGTTTCTTTTGTTTGTTTGTTTTTCTTGTCATAAAAAACGAAGAGAGTTCTGTCGTATACAATGAAATTTCAAGCCCCTTTCCATCAGCCCCAATAGACCTGCCCAAGCCAATAAGATCATTCACACCGCACCGCTCGTAAGCGGTGTGAATGGTCGCACTGGCCCGTGCATGCCTACAGAGATTATACTCATTTCACATGTCACCAGCAAGCAACCTGAATATCCCTTAATTTTCACAATATCACCCTTCTCGTTTCGTGGTACGAAAGGTAGCGAAAGGGAAACGAGAAGGGAGGCTTGGTTTCTGAAATATCATATCTGTTTCCACCATCATCGCCAGCGTGTAATTATTGTTATCACAATTGACATCCTCAACATCAATATAAATGTGGTGGTGGTGGTGGTGGTGGTGGTGGTGGTGGTGGTGTAGTTGTTGTTCGTCGTCTTTGTGATCATCAGTACGAAATAAGAAGGGATTTTATCACTAGGATAATATTGTCACTTTTTGCCCCATTCACCACCCTCGATTTGCAACAACATCTTTGCATAAAGATTACTTGACTTGAAAGAGAATATTTTTTATTCGACTGACCAGTATTTCCCGGGAAATAAATAGAACGCGAAACAAGCTGGAATCAAAACGTGTGGCATGTTTAGTGAAGTAGGTCACGTGATGTAAAATGTGAAAAACGCTAAAAGTTGGATTTTAGTTTCAAGATTATAAAACTTAGGCGGTATCGTATTTCTGCTCCTTCCATACTGAGAGGTTTTTGCATTCGGCTGGTACGTTTGCGTGGGACACATTTTGGCCACTGCGCTAGTGGACGAAGCCTAAATTTACTCTACTGAAAAGTCACAGTCACATACAGCCATTGGCATTTTCTAGCTGACACTTGTGCAAAAGTGCTGAATTCAGATTCGGCTAGTAGCGTATACGTACCACGCCACTTATGCCGAAATATGGAGCCAAGAGCAAATATTTGGTATTTCATCTGGCGTTGTCTAGGCATACGAAAGTTGAACATGAATTTGGTAATCTCTATGATTACGCGCAGTAGTTTGGATATTACATCACGTTTCATAATTTTACAAACATAATAAAAATTCCTATTTATTTATTACACTTCTATAATACACTACAGCTGGTAAATAACTTTAAATGTTTCCAAAAAAACAATAAAAACCTACCGTACCCACCGTAGTTGTTACAATTCTGAACGCCATGTAAAAAATGCTATGTTGAAGATTTTTAACGTAATTGGATTGGAAGACATTGCAATGACGTCCAATCCAATTATGTTCACAATATTCAACAGTAGGCCTACGATTTATTTGCTTTCGAAACACCTTAAGTTATTTATTAGCTGTACTGTAATTAATTAATAAACCGTTATCATCGATGTCTACAGTAAACCTGTCCATTGCGGACACGGTAATGGTGACCAACGCCGAATGCTAGCAAAAATAATGCAACTTATTTACTAGGGGAAATAATGGTGGTCCTGTATGACTGGTGGTGGTGTGATCAAACGTCTTAAAGAACCACCACCAATCCGTGACAAAGACACGTGCCAGTTATAGGCAGGTGCAAATTTATAATACGGGCTTATCTTATTACCAGTATAAGATATCGGCACTAAAATTAGAAATACCGACTGAAATACCGCGAAAATTTGACATTCTTCCCTAAGATTTGTTCCCTATAAAACACTGCCGCGATCGGATTATGGATCTGTGGTCAAACGTTGTCGCTTCAGATAGTTCCAGTGTTCTACTATTCGTTCTGGTTGAGTTGAAGAAAGAATTGACGATGATTCCGTCAAACGTGAAGAACGAGTTTTTGACGCTGCTATTTCTTGGCCTGGTCGCTCATCATCTGCAAGCCGCACCAACAGGTATCGTGTTAATTATGTCATTATTAATTAGCAATATGATAGCGTATTTAATATGTAAGAACAATTCTGTTGAATATTTTGAAACTAATTTGCTTGCAGAAATGTAGCAGACTCTTTAACTTCATTTTCAAACCACGCAGTAACTCATCTGCAGTATTGCATTGAAATTGAAGAGCTTCGATTTCACTGACGAAAATCAATTTTCAGACCTAACCCATTTCATTATAAATTTCAGCAACAATAAAGAGATACGTTTCTAGATATGCCCGCCTATTTCTAGCTAAGCCCCGCCCACTTTGTACATGTGCTTGAATCGCTTTTAACACCGTGAATCCTGATTTCCACAGATCTCTAAATTTCAAGGTAACTACGCAAGTAAACACAAAATTACAGAATCTAGGTTCGGCTGCAGCTTGCAGGTATTAAACGCCGGCACAATATTTTAGAGAGATCTAAATTAATATAAAAAATTGTATTGAATCATCATCATTGTTTAATAAGTAAAGGATGAATCTACTTTTAAATATGCCCCGCCCATTTCTATCTAAGCTCCGCCTACGCGCTTCCCGTGTTGGGATCGATCGTCGCCTGAAACAACACCCAGTCAAATTAGTTTCAAAATATTCAACAGCTTACCTGTACAGATTTCTGGAAATTGTGATTCGGTAAGTGCAGGGGTTGATTGATCCTAACACGGGCAATGCGTGGGTGGAGGTTAAGCTAGAGATAGGTGGGGCATAGCTAAAACTGGATTCCTGCATTGCCACAACAATTTGATCGTTAAAATCGGTGTATGGCAATATGCCTAGATCCATTTTAAAACAAGCTGACCAATGGGTTTTTTTTAAACTCGTAGAAGTATCCATTTCTATCCCATTTCTAGCTACGCTCCGCCCACTTTGTATACACGTTTCAATCGATTTTAAAACTTTCAACACTGAAATCCCCAGAATATCAATTTCAAGGTGTTGAATATTTTGAAACTAAATTCACTGGGGGTGTTGTTGCTAATTTGGTTTCAAAATATTGAAAAGAAAGTTTATTAAATCGTAAGTTCACCAAAGACATACAACTCAGGCGGTTGTTGTTGTTGTTGTTGTCGTTGTTGTTGTTGGGCCTTTGCCCCTTTCGCGTCGGACCTACACCATTTGATTGTGACGTCAGCTAACAAGTGATGTATTTTGGCTATGACGTCTGATACTTGATGGGATCCCTTACATTGTAGCTAGGGCCAAGTTCGACTCGCTAAATATGGTGAGTTTCATGGTTTACTGAACATGCGCAGTCACTATGACAAGCCGAACGCTGAATAGTAGTTCGTTGGTACCGGTTTCCCATTGAATTACTGCAGAAGATTTGGAGCCGGGTACCAGTCTCCATTCACCCTTGGTCAAGTTCGACTCGCTAACCATAGCCAGGTTCATGGTTTACTGAACATGCGCAGTTGCTATTGCCAGTCGAACTTGACCGTATATTGAATTACTATCGCAGAAAATTTGGAGCCGGGTACCAGTCTCCATTAACCCTTTCTGTCGTCTGTTTTGATGACCTACGAAAATGGGTTATTTTTGTCAGCTAAGACGTCAAAAAAGCGTCCATATGGCATAACGTGGGAAGGAATATGGGCTTGGGAAAGCACAATTTCATCAAACCTAAGTTATTTAATGAAATATTTACACTTTTATATGCATTTATTCATGGCAAGCGATCGGTGTCCGCCATTTTGGAATTTACGCAAATTTTGCACTAACCATCTGAACCGAGCTCGGGTGCTCGGTTGACTATAGTTGACTAGCTAGTTAACTATTTGAAGCTCGACTGGTAATCTAGTTAGCTATAGCTAACGATGGTTAGGAGTCGAACTTGACCTTATTAGTATCATGGTTTGAAAAGTTATTGCTAATAGATAGATCCATTTCTAGCTATGCCCCGCCCTTTTTAGCTAAGCTCCACCCACATTATTGCGCGTGTTGAGATAGATGTATATATTTTGAACCGTGAATTCCCCGATTCCCAATTTCAAGGTGTATTCACGTAAGCTGTTGAATATTTTGAAACTAATTTGACTGGGGTCTGTTGCTGCCTATGGCAGTAACAGCTCCCAGTCTAATTAGTTTCAAAATATTCAACAGAATGTTCATTTACTTTTAAATTCATCAAAGACACAATTCGTAACATGGCGGACTTTCCTGCTTCATGACGGAGTTATAATACGCCATATTAATTGTAACGTCAGCTTACTTGTGACGTAATTGAGTATGACGTCATATGCTGGCGTGACATATCTGATCCCTTAAATCCTTAATTATAACGCAAGCGTTTGAACCCCGATATCGTAGCCGGGCCTATAGCCAGTGTAAAGCAACCTGCCAGATACGCGTTTGATTATTTTGAAGCTAATTTGACTGAAAGTTCTCAATTATTGTCAAAGCGCTTATTGTTGTGGTGGCCATGGATCCATTTCTAGCTATGCCCCGCCCATTTCTAGCGTAACTTCGCCCATGTTTTGCGCGTGCTGGGATCGGTTTATATAAGTACTTTGGACCCTGAATTTCCAGAATCCCAATTTCAAGGTAACTATACAGGTAATCGTTTGCATAATTTGAAATTAATTTTATTGCAGCACCCAGGCAAATTAGTTAAATAAAATTATAGTTACCTTGATATTGGGTTTGGCACTTCAGGTTTCGATCGACTCCAATACGGACAAAGCGTGGGCGGAGCTTATGTAAAATGGGCGGGGCATAGTTAGAAATGTATCGTTCTTTTGACCGACTGACAAATAGCCTACTTTGTTGTGAGTCGCAACTAAAAATAATTAAATTAATCTTAAAAAATAACAAGCATATCATTACATTATTGTTTGCTTTCTTTCTCAGTTTGGATTACGCAACCGCCAAATAGTGGGGAACAGACAGCACGGATTGGTAGAGACACCACAACCACCACTCAACAGCCAAATAGTGGCGAGCAGTCGACGCGGATACCTATAGCCACCACCACGCAAACTCAGAACAGCGGCGAGACACCGCTACGTGGAGCCACCACTACACAAGCTCAGAATAGTGGTGAGCAGATAACACCTATCGGTAGAACCACTCAAGCGCAAAACAGTGGCGAGCAGATCACATTACTAAATGGCACGACTACCCAGCAGCCGAACAGTGGTGAACAGATGCCTCTTATTCGCGGCACTACTCATTCGCAAAATAGCGGCGAGCAGACGACATTACAAAACGGCACAACTACCCAGCAGCCCAATAGCGGTGAGCAGATACCGCGATGGGGAGTTATTACCACTCCGAATCAGAACAGCGGTGAGCAGATGACTCTTATTCCCGGTACTACTCATTCACAAAATAGCGGCGAGCAGACGACATTACAAAACGGCACAACTACCCAGCCGCCCAATAGCGGTGAGCAGACAACGGGATGGGGAGTTATTACCAATCAGAATCAGAACAGTGGTGAGCAGGTGGGTAACATCACCACCTCACCCCAGCTACACGGGAGCGGAGAACAACCAACTCTTACGAGCACTACCACAACATCAGATATTTGGAGCGACGAAAGTGAGCAATCTGAATGGTCATCCTCAGAAAGTTATGAAAGTTATGAAAGCGATGAAATTTATGATGATAGCAGTGAGAGTTATGTGCCAAACACTTCATATAACCCCGTCCTGTTTCGCGCCAAACGCCACGCAGCTCAAGTGCCAGATTTTAACACGCTGTCCCGTTACTACAGAGCTTACATGCGACACCTGGCGAAGGCACGACCTCACAGCAGGAGTCGCAAAGGTAGACGTGCGGGAAGCAGACGTATTGGGTACAGTCGTGGAGAAAGCGAGGAAAGCAATGAAGGCATTGTTTTCGTTATTGTGCATGGTGACCATAAGACAACACCACCACATAGAATAACCACTGAAGTCCCAACTGTCACAAGTCCACAAATGACAACTGCTGATGTTCCTACCACAAGCACCACCAGCGCAACGACCACTACCGTACCCAGTACTACCGAAATTCGAATTACCGAGCCAATAGAAACTACCACAAACAGACCAACGTCCACCACAACCACCATGACAACCACCACCAGCAGCGCACCGATTCCGACAGCTACCAATCAAGAAACTGCGGCTACAATATCATCTGCTGTTCCAGAAACGCCTTCAGAAGGTCCGGGTTTCATCAACAATGTTCAAAAGACATCGACAGATTTCCCGGCCACGACAGTACCGGATACCAAGGAAGCAACAGGCACGACTATTGCTCAACTGACAGTAAACGGAAACGGCACAATCCTTGCTGGAGATGATATCTTCTATCCTGATCCAGCTGACATACCTTTGTACTAAGGAAGCCATAACAGCCAAGGGTATGCCAAAGGAAGAATCAGGTTTTAGTTATGCCCAGCTCATCTCTTGCCAAGCTCCACCCACACTTCGCTCGTGTTGGGATCAATCAACCACTTACTGAATCTCAATTTCCAGAGAACTGTAAGCTGTTCAATATTTTGAAACTAATTTGACTGGGTGCTGTTGCTTCATATGGCAAAATATTCAACATAATGTTTATTAAATAGTAAAGATATACAATTCGTACAACAATGCTTAGTCCCTCATCAATTAAGCGTTAGTGATGGACTTAGCTAATTCATTCGTGACGCAATTGATTCTGACGTCATCCTACATTATCACGTGACGTAGCTGATTATGCCGTCATATGATTGACTGAGAAACTGGATTCATGAATTCTTAATTAAATTGGACTTTTATATAATACTCTCTTAATAATTCACATCTTTTAAGTCCACTTGTGTCAACAGCGCCTCAAAAGGCTCAAAATACTACTGATATCAATTAATCGTTTTAATGGTCAACATTAATTTTAGAAGACTATTCTTTCTAAATTAACCACTGAAATTTTGGCCGGCTTGACCCTCAAAAGGGTAAGTTAAAGAACATTTTTTGCTTAGCTAGTGTCCATTTAAAGGCCAAGAGAAGTGTATTCTTGAAAATTTACCACTGGAATGACTGGCTCGGTTACCGAGCCATGGTAATTTAAGTGGTAAATATTAAAGATACCCTTCTCTTGGCCCGCATATAGACATGCCTCAAGCCCACTATAGAGCTGATTTTTGTTGCTTTGAACAACAAGGTTTGATGTTTGAAGGGTTAATTTGACACAAGAGGGTTAAAGGCGTACATTCACACTAGGACGTTTGAAGAAAAAAAAATGCATTCTTTTATATGTACACGAAACCACGTACGCTATGTAGGCCTACATCAATGTAATGAAACGAAATAAATCTTAAAGCAAGTATGACGATTTCTTTCCGCAGGCTATAATCTAATATAATTTTAGTTGCGAATTTGAATTAGGGAACCAATTCAAATTTGCAATAAAATTATTTATACGGAATGAAATCATCTATTATGTTAAGATTTATTTCGTTTACTTACATTGTTGTAGGCCTACACAATTTAACCCATTAACCCTCATATCAGCATAAACGGCCTCTGCAGTGGTTTTGAGAAATGTCCAGTTGCTGAGCAAGAGAAGACTATTTTTGAAAATTTACCACTGGAATGCCTGGCTCCATTACCGAGCCGGTTATTCCAGTGGTAAATTTTCTAAAATAGTCTTCTCTTCGTCTGCAAATGGGTATTTTCTATGAGGAAATTGAATTTTTTTAAACAAATTTAAGTGTTAAAGGGTTAAGCCTCTAAGCGTACACAGTTAAAAAAAATTGTCCTTTCAATCATTCTGTGGTGAATATGCGCGTTTAATGCAAAGCTAAGATAGAAACAATTTTGAAAATTTTGTGAAACAAACATAGTTTACTTTAATCTATCGATTGTTCTATACCGACCAGACACAACACATTCAGAACGATGTAAGAAATATATATATATATATATATATATATATATATATATATATATATATATATATATATATATATATATATATATATATATATATATATATATATATATATATATATATATATATTCATTATTGAATGGTTTACAGTGGAGCTCAAAAGTAAGTTAACATATTTCCAAAAACAAAAACAGAGAGGTGTTATGGAGCGCAATTTTGAATACTATGTAAGAAATGTTCTGTTGAATATCTTGAACATAATGGACATTTCCATTTTATCTATGCCCCGCCCATCTCTCGCTAAGCTCCACCCACACCTCGCTCGTTTTGTGATCGATCGATCTCTGAACTCCCTGACTATCAATTTCCAGAAAACTATACAGCTAAGCTATTGGATATTTTGGAACTAATTTGACCGGGTGATAGGCAGCAACAGCGTCCAGTCAAATTAGTTTCAAAATATTCAACAGCATATTTATTAAATAGTGGAGACATACAATTCGTACAATGTGTCGGACTATTAAGAGTTAAATACGGGCCAACTAGAATCATTTATGAGTAATGATTATGACATCATCCTTGATAGATGGATATTTTGGAAAGTTGAATTGGATTCCAATTCATTTATGTTCAAAACGTTCAACAGTACGTTTTAGTTTGTTTAGTTATTTCTAAGCTGAACTGTACGTGTTCCAAACTTCCAAGTAGCTAGATATCATGACTAAATGTGGTCAAGAAAATTTAAATATTTCCTTATTGAATCGAAATCAATCTATTTTGAATGAATTGATCTTAAGAAATACCCATTTGCCGGACACGAGAAGACTATTAAAATTTTTTTTTAAATTTATCACTGGAGTGACTGGTTCGATAACCGAGCCCGTCAATCCAGTCGTATATTTAAAAAAATAGGCTTCTCTTGGCCTGCCTGCAAATTGACCGGCAATAAGACAAACATTATATGTTATTGATAATTCAATTTAATTAATGCAGATATTTCAAAATAGTTTCACCGAAAGTTGTTCCTGCATGAATCAGAAACTACATTATGTAAAGTTTTTTAGAAAACAATATTTCTCTATTGCTGCCATGAAAAATCTTTATCAATCTGGCTAATATTTTAAATCGACAATATTTCATCCAAATTAGTTTGAGTACACATGTACCCGTCTTCTGGTTATCCGTTAACGCGATTAAATAAAATAGGCCTATAATATTATTTATGTATTTATTTAAAATTATTTGTAACATTATTTAATAAATATATTTGAAATGTTCCTCAACTTGTGCAGAAATTTGTTGTTAATTTCGATCCCTGAATGCCCTTCCTATGGCAGCAACAGCGCCCAGTCAAACTAGTTTCAAAATATTCAACAGAACATTTATTAAATAGTAAAGACATACAATTTGTACAACAACGCATAGTCCGTCTTCGACTATGCGTTCGTGACGTACTTATCCACTTCATTCATGACGTCATAATTATGGCATTGATTGTGATGTCATTCTATACGTCACATAGTTTGTGATGGCGGCACATGATGGATGGATACAGTGGAAAGGTTCATTCTTTATGATGTAAAGCATATTCTCTTGAATATTTTGATTCTAATTTGACTGGAAACTGGCTTGATACAGAGTAAAACCTATAAAACATATCTTGGTCTATTTTTCTCATAACTGTCTGCGACCGGGGGACTTTCAGTCAAACAATTCTACAAAAATCCATCAAATCCAGTTATATTCCCTGGAACACATTGCCTATACAAATTCGACACAGTTAATACTTTCACCATGATGTGCTGATAGAATGTTGCTTGGACCTCAACCATAAGGTTCACAGAGGGTCCAAAGTATATGACAATGAATCAAATTGGCTCGAAATTGAGCTGAATGGATGAATCCACTTTTAGCCATGCCTCGCCCATCTCTAGCTAAGCTCCGACCATTGCTTTGCACGCGTTGGGGATAGATTTATATAGTTACTTTGAATCCGGAATGCCCAGAATCCGAATTCCATGGTAACTATACAGCTAACATGTTGGAGATTGTGAAACTAACGTGACAGTCAAATTAGTTTCAAAATATTCAACATAATGTTTATTGAATAGTAAAGTCATACGTCATAAAATTATACTGCTAAAAATTGTGAAACCAGAGGCCCAAGGGCATGTGACTCTCACCAGGACCATCATCTATATTCTCGTTTAATATGTCTACTTCCATATGATCATTCCACCTAAGTTGCGTTGAAATTGGACCATTAATTAAGGAGTAGAATTTTAAATGGGTGTGGGAAAAAAAAATCCCCGCCAAAAAAATCGACCAACACAAATTCTGAATACAGTCTCTAGAGCCTATCACTACAATAATCCTTCCAGCCAAATTTGTAATTAAATCCACCAAGCTGTTACGGAGGTGTGTTTTGACAATTTCCGGTAAATCCTTCATAAAATCTATGATTTTCAACCCCAAACCTGAACCAAGCAAATTTTCATTTTCAATCTGTCAAGCAGCTAAGGAGAAGCGTTTTGACAATTTCCAATACATTTTTCATAAAATCTAAGATTTTCACCCAAAAAATTGACCAATCACAATTCTGAATAGAAGTTCTTGAGCCTACCGGAAATAGCCAAACAGCTGACCAATCAAAATTATATATACAAGTTCTGAAGCCTACGCCAATAGGGTCTTTACCCATACGAAAAACCCGGTCCTGCCGCTAGTTATCCGCTAAGTAGTGGGTGGTTAACATTTTACCATGCAAATTAGTTAGCCGCTAAGTAGCGACAACTCAAAATCTGATTGGTTTAGAGTGATTCAGTCTGCCACTAACCAGCCGCTCACTTTGCCGCTAATAGCCGCTCAGTCTGCCACTAACCAGCCGTTCGGTTTGCCACTAACCAGCCGCTCGGTTTGCCACTAACCAGCTGCTCGGTTTGCCGCTAACCAGCCGCTCAGTTTGCCCCTAACCAGCCACTCAGTTTGCCGTGAACCAGCTGCTCAGTTTGCCACTAACCAGCTGCTCAGTTTGCCGCTAACCAGCTGCTCAGTTTGCCGCTAACCAGCCGCTCAGTTTGCCGCTAACCAGCCGCTCAGTTTGCTGCTAACCAGTCACTCAGTTTGCCACTAACAAGCCGCTCAGTTTTCCGCTAACCAGCCACTCAGTTTGCCGCAAACCAGCCGCTCAGTTTACACTACTTTTAATCTGTTTGAAAAAAAAAGAGGCTACCATTAATGCCATTACCTCTTTCTGTTAAACTAGGGCAGTATATATGCATGTATATTCATTCTAAAGCATAACTTACTAGTGGTACAACACTTTACCTTCAGTATGCTACAATCATATGTAGTATTCAGTCTTCATAGCATTGACTGACAACAGGTTTCTAAATGCTTCAATTAAATTATGTCCAATATGACAGATCTATTACTAGTATACAATGATGAAATAATCAACTTTAGTGTCAGAAACCTGTTCAAGAAAGATCTGCTTATCTGCTTGCATTGCAGCACAGCAACATGCTACATGTGTCTATCCACTTATTCTACAATAATATATACTTACTAACCACATTGTTCACTTAAACAAGCTTGAGATCAAAATTTATTTACAACAAACTGCCTCAACAAGGCCATTGCAAATTGCAGATACTCTGCCAGAAAGAGGCTTTGACCTTTCTCTCAAATTTAGGTGGGAAAATACAGTCTTTGTGAAAAACTGAGTCTTCCGTGTTAACCAGCGGCTCAGTTTGTGAGAAACAGAGTCCTTCATGTTAACCAGCCACTCAGTTTGTGAGAAACAGAGTCCTTCATGTTAACCAGATGCTTAGTTTGTGGCAAATCACATACTCTGCTGCAAACCAGCCGCTCAGTTTTAATTATGTCACCACTTAGCGACAGGTTAACATCTAGCCACTAGGCCATGTTAAGTCCTGTCGCTCAGCTTTTCCTTTGCCACAAACTAGTCTCTAACTAGCGACTAGTTATCCGCAAAGTAAACTTTTTCGTAGGGGTACAGCCGAGTTTGGTTAAAATCGGCCAAGCGGTTAATACCGGTTAAACGAGTTCCAAAAATCTGAGCCTTCCAGCCAAGTCTAGTTGAAATCGCCCAAGCAGACAATGAGGAACAGCGTTTTAAACAATTTCCCGGTATTTTTCGGAAAATTCAAAGTGTCTGTCGAAAAAATGTACCAATCAAAATTCTGTATACACCTTTTGAAGTGTGGCCCCCATACGGCCCTTCCCGCCAAATTAACTTGAAATGCGCCACACGCTTAATGGCTTAAAAACTGGGATCTCTATGAAGGACTACCGTAGCATCTTTTAACTGCAAGTCAGTATCCCTATCGCTACTCATTTCACAGCCATCCGATTTAGTGGCAGCTTTCCAGCATATAGGACAGACTTTCCAACCGGGTATCACGATCTCATTAAGCATTTTACACATATCATCGACTTGCCCACTATTAATACATCGTAACTTTCATTTTATTGGCTTAACATGGGTTTTAGATGGATCAAAACAGTTTTTCTGAAAGTCTTCAAACTTAACTAGGTAGGTTTTCTCATGATGGAGACATATTGTATGACTTGCAGTTAAAGATGCTAAGGTAGTCCTTCGCTGTAGCAATTGTAGTTCAGTTGGTGAGTTTCTCTAGTGACATCAGATCTGTTTTACGAGAATAGGTGAGTTTATGGCAGTCACCCTGCAGATTGAGCATGGTACCCAGAGAACAGGGAGATAACCCTGCCATCTTCACGTAGTTCACTATTGGTACTGTGTTATGGTAACGAATATAAAGCATCTTGAAAATAAAAGTTCTGTTCTCAGATTTTGTGAATCACAATGTCATATGAAAAAAATAAAAAAATTACACTATGTGCAGTCTACATTATGTTATGTTTTGTAATCCATCACAAATGCCATTTCCCGGTTTTGGCTTTTGACCTGACTCTAGGGGGCGGAGTTAAATATAAGTGTCATCTCACAGTCTGTAATCATATCAGTAACTCACATTTAACACATTCGTTTGAATTCCAGCCAACGGTTTAGGAGGTAATTGAGTGACTGACAGTTTTTAGGATATTTGACCTTTTGATCCCACTCCCATGACCCCCATGGCATGGCACCAAAGATAGATGCTGCGTTGCAGAGCACAACCATGTATAGGTAACCCACATCCCAAATTTTGTTGAATTCCACCCAATGGTTTCGGAGGAGATAGCGTGACAGACAGACGGCGGAGATTACAATAGCCATAAGTTTTTTTTCAATGTGGGGATTACAATATTATTTGTTCACATTGCTGTGACTGACACTTTCAGAAAGGAAAAATTAACTGATATACATACATAATTATCATGTAATATCATAAAAATATACTCACAAATGGCAAAAATACCCCATTTTGTCCCCAAAAATTTGACGGAAGGAAGAATGGAAGAAAATAGAATTTTGGATATGTTGTAGAGCACACCTAATGCTTTATTGTCTGACAGTTGAATATGGGATCATTTTCAGGTTGGGCCAATTTCAAGGGCCTATATTTAAAAAATGTTAAGAACCACATAATTTTTCTTTTATGTATAAACTAAGAAATATATATGTGATTGACCCATCAAGTATTAAGTTTGTAACTCTAACAGTTTTAACATAATTGTAATCACAAGTGGGTCTGAAAATTTGTCACTTTGAATACATTTTCATTTTTAATGTTACCTAGGTTACCAACACGAGCACAAAAATTATTATACCCTGCATATTTCAAGAGGGTACCTTACATGTGACCAAGCACTGAAAGTTTCATTGGAATTGGATGTCAGGTTAAGAATTTGCAGAGCCTTGAAAATGCTACGAAATGAAAATTGCGTCATATATGGTGGACCTCCTTGCTGTTCTAGCGTCCATATCTCCAAAAATATTGGGATTTGGGTAGTGAAATTGTGCAGGATTTCCTAAAACATAGAAATAGTTTTCGTGAAAGCTAGGTCATCTAAGATGGTCACCAAGTCATTTGGCCAATAAAGTTCCCTTGAAAAACTTCATTCAGCTCTTGCTCTAGATGATATTTCATAAGGTTTGAATCAATCCCCAAGTGGTTTCGGAGATTTCTTAAAAACGTTTCTAAAAATCGACCAAAATCCAAGATGGCTGCCGGCCAAATTGTCCGATCGACCACGTATGAAGAAACTCCATGCTCTAAGGATGCTTCCTGGCGAATATAATTGAAATTGGCCCAGTAGTTCTTGAGAAATCGTTTAAAGGAAAAGTTGACAGATGGATGGACGGACAACAGACAGTCACCATGTCAGTCATAGGTTAGCTTGGCCTAAATCCAAGATGGCCACTAGCCAAATTAGTCGATCGGCTTCCCTTGAAAAAAACCGTGATCTCTGTCCTAAGGACGCTTCCAGCCAAATATAATTGAAATCGGCCCAGTGGTTCTTGAGAAGTTGCTTAAAGAACAGCTTGACAGAGGACAGATGGACAATGTTTCAAATTTTCAAATTTCAGATTGAGCTAATAATTAAAATCGGCCTAGTGGTTCTTGAGAAAACATTTTAATTTCCTGTTCAATGGTTTAACTTATATACAACCAATTTCAAATTCAAAATCCATCAAATAAATAAATCCAATATGGCCGCCAGACTTTTTTTTACGTATCGCAGCCAGATCTGTTCGGTGGTTCTGGAGAAGCCTTTTTTCGTGAACACTAGCTCATCCAAGATGGCTGCTGAACCATTTGGCCAAATTAAGTTAACTTGAACAAACTTGGTTCAACTCTTGCCTTAGAGGAATGTAAATCTGATGAGAGATCCCTGTGTCATCTGAAGCTTCATTTGAGTAATGTTTAAACACACCATATCTATGGGGACAACTCAGAGTATGCACAAGATTAAGAATAGCGGGAGGATAAGTTGAGTACCAGAAGCACCACAGGCTTAAAGGCCTTTTATAATTCATTAAATATATCATGCTATTTTGTCTTCAGCCAAATTTTCACAATTTCTTGTGCTTCCTACTATTTAACCTTAATAGGAACCTGTATCAGTTACAGGTTCTGGGTAAGATTAAAAAGTAGTAAGTGCAATGAATTATGATAAGTTGGCCAAAGACTGAATGCCAATGGCACACTGAATCCACCCGCCCCACCTTTACACGCATGACAGGACAGACTACCAACTAAATAGATCATGCCTCATTGAGGCATCTCAGACCTAAAGTAATTTCAGTGTTGTACAGATTTGACCTTAGCATGAACCAGTGATCTTCCTATATACTATCCTATCTCTGGTTTCTAGTGAGTGTTAGCTTGACAGGTCATCTTCATTTAGAGGTAGGTCTTTGGGCCAAAATGAACCTTTCCAGTTTATCCATCCATTATATGACGCAATCCACTATGTGACGTGTAGGATGATGTCATAATCAATTACAGCATGAATGACTTGATTTAGTCCATTTTAAATGCTTAATAGTCCAACATGTTGTACGAATTGTATGTCTTTGCTATTTAAGAAACATGCTGTTGAAGATTTTGAAACTAATTTGACTGGCCGCTGTTGCTGACATAAGTGTTGTGCACATCTGTGTATCATGAAAACATATGACAGAATGAACTATACAGGCAGATCCATGCTACAACTTACCTGGGTAGTAGGACCACTGTTACATAGAACGATTCATTTCTATCTATGTCTGGTTTGCCCTCCCTTTTCTAGTTAAGCTACACTCTTTATACATGTGTTGGAATCAATTTTAACACTGAAACTTGAATTTGAAGAATCACAACTTCATACATTAGAGTTGTGCTCGGCGCTTGTGATATAAAACAAGACACAAGGGCCTGTGGCGCTCACTTGGGCCATTGGCATTTAAACTATTTGAATTTAAATAGACATGATGCATGATTTTCGGAAAATCCAAGATGGCCACAAAGAAATTGACCAATCAGGATTTTCCTTTAATATAATGAAGCCTACTGTCATATAATCGGTCAAACCAAGTTATGTTGAAATCGGGCTATTGATAGTACTGTTTTTAAATGTTTCCAGAAAACTTTCAGAAAATCAGAGATGGCGCCCAAAATATTGACCTATTCAAGCTCTGAATAGATTTTCTAGAGGCTACGACAATAGAAACATTCCAGCCAAATTTGGTTGAAGTTGCCCAAGCAATTAATGAGGAGTAGCATTTTATACGAATTCCCATTTTTCAGAAAATCCAAGATGGTCACTTTTGCTTGAACTCATTGACACAGTTAATGAGTAACCTTTTAACTGAGTTACAGAAATTCAAAGACGGCTGGCGGAAAAGATTGCCCAATCAAATTCTGTATACAAGCTCTGAACCAACCAGCGTACCATCCTACCAGCTAAGTCTGGTTGAAATTGCCCAAGCAGTTAATGAGTAGTGTTTTAAACGATTCCCTACCATTTTTTGGAAATTTCAAGATGGCCACTGAAAAAATTGACCAATCCAAATTCTGTATATATGCTCTAAAGCCTACCAGCCATATAGGATCATGACGAGGTGCCACATTAATTTGAAATGTGCCAAGCGGTTAATGAGGATTAGCATTTTTAAGCAAAAGTTGCCGGACGGGCGGATGGTCGGCATGACATAAGCTCATATGGCAAGGTGAGCTAAAAAGTGAACATTAAAAAATTTTGAGCAAACTAGAAGCAGATAGGTGTCGTTTTTCTTAAATGTACTTTGTCTGTGGTAGGGGGGGGGGCAGTTCTAAGTGTTTATATATCAGTTAAAATAGGAAATTTAATTCAATGGCTAAAATTGTGCAGGTGTCACTGATTTGTTTTGTAGAACTACAAATCACAGATGAATTGTGAGGATTGAGTACTTTCGATACAATGTCACAGTACCATACTTTGAACATGATATTGAGAATTTGATGATGAGAATGTGCATCATACATATTTCTACTCAAAAGCATTTACTTCTGAACAACAACAACGGACCTTTCCAGTTTTAGCTATGCCACACCAATCACCAGCTAAGCTCCACCCACACCTTGCTTGTGTTTGGATCGACCGATCCCTGAACTCCATCAATTTCCAGAAAACTATACAGGTAAGCTGTTGAATATTTTGAAACTAATTTGAATGTGCCCAGTAAAATTAGTTTCAAAATAATCAACAGCATCTTTATTAAAAAGCAGACATACAATTCGTACAACACCACCTAGTCCGTCACGAATTATGCGTTCATAATGTACTTATCTACATCATTCATGATGTCATTGATTATGATGTCATCCTACACGTTACATAGTTGATTATGAAATCCTATGATGGATGGATAAACTGGAAAGGTCGGTTGTAAGTAGTTATGCTATTGTGATATCACGATCCATTGCAAATTATATCACGTGAACACATCGCTACAATACAGGTAAGCCATTGAATAGTTTGAATATAATTTGACTGGGAGTCTAAGGCAGCAACAACTCCCGGTCAAAGTAGTTTCATAATATCCAACAGAATGTTTATTAAATTGTAAATTCAGCAGACATACAATTCTTACACCTTACAGTTCTGTGGCAGAATTTTTGACTTTGGTGGTGGACTAAATTACATCATTTTGATGCCATGTAATAAACCTTTCCAGTTTATCCATCCATCATATGACGTCATAATCAACTATGTGATGTGTAGGATGACGTCATAATCAATGATGTCATAAATAACATAGATAAGTACATCACGAACGCATAATTGAAGACGGACTAAACGTCGATGTACGAATTGTATGTCTTTACCATTAAATAAACATTCTGTTGAATATTTAGAAACTAATTTGACTGAGCGCTGTTGTTGTCATAGGCAGAAACACCACACAGTTAAATTAGTTTTACAAATATTCAACAGCTTACCTGTATAGTTTTCAGGAAATTTATCGACCCCAACACGAGAGAAGCATGGGTGGAGCATAGCTAGAGATGGGTGTGGCATAGCCAAGACTGGAAAAGTCATTGATTATGATGTCAGATACTTGAGTGACAGATCTGATCCCGCCAATATTTGTTGAGTTGCGACTTGCTAACGATTGTACAGATTGATCACTTAGAAGTTATGCTCACTTAGTGAATACATGCTGTACTCATATGACTCTGCTTTCACCACTAAGCATCTTTTTCCTTTCTATTTTAGCATCAGTCAGTCATGAAATCCTATTAGGTGCAGATATCATGGCCACTATCTTCGCGGAGGATGTTAAAGGATGGACAGTTTCAGCGGCATTCTGTCATCCATAGGAAAATACTGGCGAATGAGGCTGTGCATGAAATTCAGCAAACAGTAGAGATGATGAATTGCCAAGAACCAGTGCTGACCAGTGGTCATTGTATCTATGTATTGTATAGCCAATCGTCTATGTAGGTGTGAAGTGCCACGTTCTCTTTTCTGAGAAACGCTGTCACCACAAGGACCACTCTGGTGAAAACCCCTTGGAGCTGTCGACAGGCCAAATGGGAGGATTTAAACTCCCATACTAGATTCTGAAATGCAACTCTCAGAAACCTGTGACACCTCCCGTTCATAGGAATGTGGGAACATGCATCTCTCAGATTGATCGATACACACCACACCCCCTTCCTCAATCCTGCCATTACCGAGTTTCCATCTGAAACCGAGGCATATAGATAAACCAATTCAATGGCCTGAGACTGAGTACGGGTCTCCATCCCCCTGTGCTCTTGGGGACAAGGAACATGTTTGAATAGAAGCCTGGAGTGTCCTGGTTTGCTGGTTTATTGCTCCCTTCAGAAGAAAACCTGACACTTCGTTTTTAATAGCTTCTAACTTGTCTGGTCCCATAAAACGGGTGTCCAGACGGGTGCCAAAGACAGATTCCGTGGTGGAACTCTGGTATGTACCCCTGGGATACCCATCCCAGGACCCGACTGTCTGACGTCACACATCTCCAAACCTCGACGAAAACGCATGAGCCTTCCACCGACTATAGATGCCTCAATGCCTAATGGGGGTGTCTGGCTCGCGTAACCGCTCCCCCCTCTCTTGATGAGAGAGAGAGAACCATTGACTATGGCGACAAGAACGAAGCGGGCAATAATACACCCATACACTGATCCTCAAGGATCTATAACGGAACCAGGAATCATATCGCATAGCATTCAGGGTATATTTACTAATAAATATAAATTATACTCCTAACGAAGGCCAAAACGATATGTGAAGAAACAACAAAATGTAAACAAACTGCTGTAGCACACGGTAAATCCGCAGACCACACATCTAAATCAAGAATTTTAAAACCACTGATCATTGCAAACAGATCGTGATAACACGCAAAACTTGAAAATTCCAAAGTTTTTCTGGTACCAATTAAAGTACGCAGCACCCAAAACCAGATGCTCGAATTAATGAAACATTTTCTTCACAAAAACATCCGAGAAACACGGGTGTGACGACACCCGCTCGGATCTTACGGAGAACGACGTCAGCCGATAATCGTGCTAAAACACCAATAAGCCAACACTAATTTCATATCTGCCGATCGCCTGTTGGGGATTTAAAGGAAGGCGATCATCTGGCATATTTCGTTGTTAACACACGTGCCAGATTCTTTGGGGTTAGAAATTAAAACATGCGACACAGACGAAATTTTAGAGACCTAAGTCTTTTAACTATGGAATAACATGGAAATATACGACCAGGTTATCATCGGAAGCGTCCATATTAATCCAAAATATCCTTTAGAGAACGCACAAGCTATCACAATTAATCACAGTAAAAAGACTTAGGCTTAAACAATCTTAAGACTTTCCAACTGCAAAAAGCATGTATTCTCTTGTCGCTATGCAAACAAGAATGAGCTCTATGGTAGACGGGTACTCGGCAGTTCGGAGCCGAGTACCAGGTTCCAAGTAGTCGGTAAAGCTTTCTAAGTCTATAGTCCTAGAGCCAGCTGTCAGGGCCAGCTGTATATCAGAAGTAACAGAATCGTGCATATTGATCGAAGGAGAAACACACACGTCCGCCTCGAGTGTATTTATCAGGCTGAGAAAATGGATGCTGTGTCTCTTCACCATGCAGGTCTGGTGGATTCCAAGAAGTCATGTACGTTTGAGATATGTTGAAGCTATGACGCGGAGATGGGTTAACAGGCCCTGATTGTATTGACCGATGGTCGAGCTGGGCATAGTCCTGTTGTTCATGGTGTATACTAATGTTTTCACACGGGTTTGAATGACAGAATGGCGTTATAAGAGAATGTTGGTTTACACTGACAGCTGGATTAGTAACGCATTGATAATCCATGGATGGTTGCAATACGTTCTCTTTGACGTAGGCTGGGTGATAAAATGATCCATTGGTAAAGCTCTCACAATGCGATTTCATCTGATTTGCATTTGCTAGATTTTCGAATGATCTAAAATTAAACTGTTCTTGTGATACACTTTGAGAGCTAGAGAAGTTAAATCCAGAAGCGACATTTTGTAAACTATTTGTAGTAATTCCATATCCGTTGCTCACGTTATGTCCTAAATCATGCTGAAATGTAACGCCATCATGCGAAACATGCTATGCACGTCCAGGTTCCGGATGCCGGATCCTGACTGACGTTGTGTATCCTGATAGATCTTATGTAATGAGTGTTCACCTTGGCTAGACACTGATGATTGAAGTGAATTTCGAATTCTTTGGCTATATTCACTTGGAAATGGGTGTTGAAAATACAATGTCTTATGATATGAAATCGGGTGCATATTAAGTGGCCCATGAGGCCTAGCAACCGATGGTTGAGTAGTGGTGTTATGTGAGTGGGATACAGAACTGGTATGGAATAATCCCTGAAAGCTCACTGGAACTTGTTCGGTCTGATTAATGACAGGCGGACACTGTAGATCCAAAATCACTGAGCTGTGTAAATTTGTATCATTAGCATCGTTAACAAAATGTTCTGAAGAATTGCCTAAAGATCCTGAAAGAGTTTGTCCATCAAATAACGATGATGTATTCCTAGTATAATATAGACCTTGCTGTTGCCCTATTCTGTTTGAAACAGAACCGAAATTTAATTGGTTGAAATAGTTTGGTTGAGAAAGTTCCGCTTTGTCGAAGTCTCCATCGTCTATTAGTGGCTGATATTGATCTGGACTATATATAACCGTATCAGAGCTTTTTAACATGTCACTCTTCGCAAAAAAGCTCATGTGTATATTACTGGTATTGTCTGTTAATTGAAAATTGAAGTCTTCATCTAACGATTCTTGTTGATGACCCATTTCTGGTTGATGCTGCGGACTGTAGATGACGGTATCCGAGCTACGGATTGACTGAGTGACTATAGCAGGATCTGCAAAACCGACAGCAGTGGGTGGCTTAATGTCGACTATGGCGTCCGGACTACTGGAGCTTGTGACATACGATCTTCTGTCACTCGGTAGGAAACTAGAGGTTTGCACTTGTTTTAATAGACTAACTGTTCTAGTAAGCGTTTCCGTTTCTATCATTGGACAGGGTATTTTTGTTAGACAAGAAGTTGTTTCACCTTCGCGTTCACCGTACTGATGTCTGGGATTCCTCTTTGGCTCATCTGTGTTTGCAACTCTATCAACATCTGGTAGAGCCATGGAAGGTTCCGGTGTAGTGTGGTCGTGTTCTGTCATACTAATGGAACTGAGGTCTACTGGTGAGGCTGTTTGTGAAGCTGATAGAACAGGCGAGATATCATTTGAAACTGTAACTACTGACCGCGAAGTTTGGGAAGATGTTACTACAGGTGGTAGTGCCGATGGCAAAGCTGTTGCTACTAGGTGCAGTGATTGTGAAGATGTTTCTACTCTGGGTTGAGTTTCTGGCCATGGTATTATTGTTTGTGGAGTTTGTAAACATGTTGCTGATACTGCTGAAGGGGTTTGCATAGATATTGCTACCGGCGGCGGGGTGTGTGGCGATATTGCTACTGGTGACGGAGTCTGTGGTCATGTTGCTACCAGTGACGGAGTCTGTGGCGATGTTGCTATCGGTGGCGGAGTCTGTGGCGATGTTGCTATTGGTGGTGGGGTGGGTGAAGATACAATATGCTGCCGTAGTTTGTCAGGAATGGCATTGCTGATAGTAGGTTTATTTTCACTCACATCGCTATTGATGTGGATATTGTTCACTCTAACAGACAGTCTGTCATCTGTAGCTGTATCACCATCATCACACTGATCATCAAGGTTAGCAGCACAGAATACTAGTTCTACACGATCTATCGGACTGCTAGAACTAGTTCTAACAGGAGTAAAAATTACTGATTTCTTTTTGAGAATCACGGACAAAAACTCTTCTTCATCTGGTAATTTACTAATGACTGCATCTAAATTTTCATAATTTTAAGATTTTTCGGTAAATTTTGTGTGCGTAACATCAGATAAATGATGCCTTAGTGTGCCCTTGTACCAGTAATCACATGCCTCGCAATAGCCAGGTTGGGTGGCAGGGTTATTAAGCGGCTTCTTTGAAGCTTTTTGTTGATTCAATTTAGCGCTACTGGGTTTTTTTTGGGTGTTCATTCCATGGATGAAATGGAGAATTAAGACCAATGTCATAATGAATATCTGGGAATGAGCGGGTCTGTAGAAACAATGGCCGATATAATAGACTGTCATCTTCCAGCTTAAATGACTGTCCTTTTAGAGTCTGTGCACAACTACTGGTCCATGACATAAGAGACGAGGCTGGGTCAGTCTTTATATGGTTCTTACTGTAAATTCGGGGATAATATTTTTTAAGGAACTTTTCTGCACTGACAATCTTAATTCCAAAATCCAGTGCGTGTTGGATTGGATCAACGCTGTTAGTGTTGCGAATATTCTCCTTATTGGCGTCATTTAGTGACCGTCTGGCTCGCAGTAACAAAGCTTGACCACGGCTCAGTGAATTTGTATTATGGTTGACCGGAGATATCGCCGACCGGCTGTCATCTGGCCTCGTTACGCCACTTTCGACATACGTGGTCTTATTTAGGCCATGGGGGATAACTCTGGAAGAATATTTATTAGCGAGTCTCGATTTGGTTATACAGTTATCGGACTTATTCTTAGCTATACTAATCACTTTGTCTATTTGCTCAGATGTTTTGTCAGTTACCATTAAATGAATATCCCGTGATAAGAAATCTTCCACATTACCTTGCATATGACGGATACATTTGGTCACTTTGGCCTTCAGCACAGGGCGACGAATGTCCAGATAGAATGACCTCCCCGTGAAATTCAAACGATCTTCAGTAAAATCCAGTTTTCTTTTGACCTCATCTGCTGTGGTGTGCTCTGATCCGGTGTCCATCGACATTGTGGACCACTTGAGGCACTCAAAAGGAAATCTCGTAATTATTGCTTGTAGACAACTTCAAGTATCGATAAACATAATCGGTCGAGTCGTCGGTCTAACATCTGTTTGTTTATCACATTGACAGTCAACGGTAGTGTATAAAAGTAACCACGTTCTTCAACAGGTTAACTAATAGAATTTGTATAAAATCACAGTGTATTCAGTAGTAATAAACATACTCGAATAAAATCCATTAACTTGTAATGCTCAGATCTATGTAAAACTAGCTAGCTGCCTATAGTAAACAAATTGACTTTAGGATAACATAGGCCAACACGTTATAGCCAGCCGGTTCTCGCGCAGTAGGGTAGCCTCGTTCTCGCGCAAAACTAGCTTAGTTTGTATTTCGAGCCAAGCCATTCGGATGGCCATAAACCTGACCAATCTGAATAAGTCTGACTCCGGGTCAATAGACAAGCCGACTACGCAGTGAGGGGAGACGCGGTTAACACAATACAATGCAAACGTTATCCTAACTGGCTCGATCTTCTATTTGCCTTCTATACTTGACTGAAAAGTAACTGCTTATTAAGAAGTATTTACTAGCTTATGTTTAAAATACTATCTACAAAACCAAAAATAAAATATGTAAATAGAGTAATACCTAACATCCCCTGTGAAATAAGCTCAACCTAATTACCTAATCACTCAATGCCATTATATTAATGGAAATCCCTTCATGTCTGTGTCAATCGAGTTTTTTTACACGACTCGAATGTCATTTTCCTGCTGTTTCGCGGGACATGCACTTTTGGGATTTATTCGCAATCTGTGTTTATGATTTTAAAAAGGAAGAAGAAAATATGATAATTGCTTTTTTCTTCACCAATTTTGCTTGGATATGTTGACTTTAGTTAACACGAATCATTTTGTCTGAATTAGGCTTAATCTATGCGTTATCATTTTACAATCTTTGTCATACCAACAAGAAATTGAGTGGGCCTTTATGGTGTTGAAATGAGAATTTTTTTTTAATAACTGGGTTTAAGCTGGGTATGATGAATATTTTGAAAACGATTTGATTGAAAGTTGTTGTGGCTAAGCTATCACCAACTTTCAGTCAAATTGTTTTCAAAATATTCAACATAGCATCACAAAATAAACTATGTCAGTCGTCTGACATCGAGTAGTCCGTCTAACATCTGCTCGCTCGCTCGGTTTCTCTCTTCAAGTCAAATTTATTTGAATTTAGAATGACAATGGTTAACGCTTTATCCCGTAAATATCAGACATACCGAATTCCTTATGGTATAAGGAACATTTAATATTATCAACTATGCGCCGATTGAAATACACTTTAAGCAGATGCACACTATCCAAAGTTTATTATACTGCATATCTGCGCCCTGTTTTAGAATATGGCAGTGAAGCTTGGGATGGCTGCTCGGACCAGGATGCTGATAAGCTAGAAATTATCCAAAATGAGGCAATAATAATAATTACAGGCCTGCTAAAATACACACCATTGATAAAACTTTATGAAGAAACTGGCCAAATTTCATTACGCGAAAGGCGCAACCCAAAAAGCCTTATCACATTTTACAAAATTGTTAATGGAAACTGTCTATAGATTATTTAATAAATATGCCAAAACGACAGTGCGATGTAGCTGCCTATAATCTCAGGAATCCAGAGAATTTCGTCATTCCCAGGCAGAGGTTTGAGATATTAAAAAAATCCTTTATCCCGAGCACTATCCAACTGTGGAATAACTTAGACACACCAATTACAACATCTCCAAATCTGGCTATCTTTAAGGAAAAGCTTATCAGCTCATATCAGACGTCTCCACAAAAAATTCAGGTTTACTTGTTCGCTTGGTAAAAGAAAAGATAACATTATTCTGTGTAAGCTTAGAAACAAATGCAGCCAATTAAATGCTGATTTACACAGATATCATCTCATAGACCAACCCCATTGCATTCATTGCCAAGTACCTGAGACTTCTCATCATTTCTTCCTGATATGTCCAAAACGGGCTGATAAAAGACAAATTCTGGTGGACTTCCTACTTCAATTTGGCGCATTTGGTTTACTGGACGTGATTTTAAATGGAAGCGACAATCTTTCGGCCGAGGTGAACGAGGATATAGCGACTGGGGTACATCGTTTTATGATCATTGTTATGATTATGATCATTACTACAAAAGACCAAGTGTTTACAAACTGATCGAGTTATTTCAAAATGAAAATCCGACTATCGTAAAGAAATTATCAGCATATACATATCAAGCCTTCATTATACGCAAGAAGAATATAAATTGAGCATTTTCTCCAGTCAAATTATTTTCAATATATTCAACATTCATTAAATTTCGGATTTAGCAATGACATACAATTCGTACACGAGAATAGCATAAGCAGAAAGTAAATTATGGATTTTCCAGTCAAATTAGTATCAACATATTCAACTGGGTTTTTTTAAATTGCGAAGTTATTAATGATATACAGTCGTACACTTGAAAATGCCAAAAGGACAAAGTAGGTTGAAAATTATCACAAGTCAGATTAGTTTCAAAATATTCAACAGTCATTAAACTGCAAATTTATCAATGATATACAATTCGTCCATTTGAAAATATCACTAGGAGAAAGTAAATCGATCAATTTCCACAGTCAAATTAGTTTCAATTCAAACTCAAATATTCAACAGTCATTAAGCTGCAGAATTTATTTACAATACAATTCGTACACCTGAAAATGGTACTAGGAGAAAGTAATCAGTCAAACTAGTTTCAAATTATTCAACATTGAATTGAGCATTTTCGACGGTTGATCAGGGGAGGGGTTGGGAGTATTTAGGGGCGATTACTATTCATATGTGGACTGGTGGCTTGTTAAAGGTAAATTATCAATGTACTTTAAATCAAAAATTATATATATTTGAGTTGTTACACTCAAGGGCCTATGGCCTATTATGGCAAATACATATCTATATCTATGAGGCAGACTGGCAGATTGTGACATATGTTTGTCTGTCTTATGGAGCGATGTACTTTTCGTAAGCATATTTCCAAGACACCATCCATATCGGAAGAAGTGATGCGAATGCGAATGAACTAGCAATTTATTTTTCATTTATTTATTTTTATTATCATTGTTTGTATCATGCTCTTGATATTGTTGAGAATATCAACATCGTATTTACTATTGCCAAGATGATTGCTTTTACTAAATTTGTGTTATTGTTACTTTGTTATTTTGTGTATATTTTTATGTTTGCCGCCTATACATTTTTTCTGTAGGGAGTGGGCTTTTCTAAGTTTCGAACAACTTGTGCCCAATCCCATTGTAATATATGCAATAAAATATGTTTAAAAAACCCAAAGCTACTGCTGCTGCTGCTGCTGCTGCTGCTGCTGCTGCTGCTGCTGCTGCTACTACTACTACTACTACTATATAAGCAACATAGCGGTAGCAGCAGCAGCAGTAGTAGTAGCAGCAGCAGCAGCAGTAGTAGTAGTAGTAGTAGTAGTAGTAGTGGTGGTAGTAGTAGTAGTAGTAGTAGTAGTAGTAGTAGTAGTAGTAGTAGTAGTTTTGGGTTTTTTAAAACATATTTTACTTACACACACACCGGCAAATGTATAAATTTATAGCGCAATTCATATGCTACAGAGAGAGACACCACAAAGCTATGGAGACTGACTAAAGCACTGAATGATGAGGGTGTCGGGGGAGAGAAGATTACTCTTGAAGAAGATGGACACACACTGACAGGAAAGATGGCTGCAGATGCCTTTACGAAGACACCAACACTCACGATGCAATGAAAGTTGACATTAATTTAGCAGAACTGAAGAAGGCTGTCCGCCAATTGAAGAAGAAATCTCCCGGGCCAGATGGCATTACGAATGAAATGATCCAACACCTTGGTAATGCATCTCTCCGCAAGTTGCTAGACATCTTTAATCTCAGTTGGACCAATGGAGAGGTTCAGCAGTGCTGGAAGGAAGCCAGAATTACTCCTATTCTGAAAAAAGGGAAGAACAAGACGAAAGTGCTTAGCTACCGGCCTATCAGTCTTAGAAGCTGCATATGCAAGACCATGGAGCGCATCATCAACCAGCGGTTGTAGTGGCACCTGGAGTCGAAGAACATTATAGTTTCAGAGCAGGCCGGCTTCAGAAGATACAGGAGCACAGAAGATCAAACCACACATCTTGCACAGGTCATAGAGGACACTTTTCAGGCCAAGAAGGTGATGCTAGCTGCCTTTATCGATCTGCAGAAGGCATTTGACAAGATGTGGAAGGATGGAATCTTCGTGAAGCTCTGGCGCACAGGCATCGGTGGCAACATGTTCCGATGGACCAAGTCGTACCTACACAATCGCAGAGCTATGGTGCTGGTGGATGGACAATCTGGACAGAATGTATTGCTGAGACAAGGGGTGCCACAAGGCGGAGTATTATCACCAACTCTGTTCATACTCTTCATTAATGACATTGTAGCAGAGCTGCAAATGGGATCCAAGCAGCCCTCTATGCAGATGGCCTCGTATTCTGGTGCACCGAGGAGTACACAACGACTGCCACGTACAGAATGCAGCTCACCTTGGACAGAATTACAGCTTGGGCCAATCGCTGGTGTATTACCATCAACAAAGAAAAATCATCAGCCATGCTATTCTCACTGTCCACCAAAACCAAGGTTGGCAATCTGACACTGGGCGGTACTCCACTCGAGTACGAGGACCAGCAGACATACCTGGGAGTCACCTACGACAGAAGATTAACATGGAAGGAGCACATACAGAACGCAGAGGCAAAGGTCAGAAGAAAGCTAAACATCACGAGGAAGCTGGCAGGAACAAACTGAGGTGCCAATGAAAGGATCCTCAAGACCATCTACCTAGGTGCCATACGACCACACCTTGAGTATGGATCCAGCTCATGGATGACAGCAGCTAAATCTCATCAACAGAACCTCGACAGAGTACAAAACCAGGCACTGCGTATCATCACTGGTGGAATGAGATCAACACCAATAGCAAAAATGGAGCAGACAGCAGGCATCCCCCCACTTAGCAAAGGAAGGGAATGCAAAGTACTGATCCAAGCTGCAAAGTTCAAATCGGTCAGCAACCACCCGATGAAGATCAGGCAAGCACAGCTGTCATCAGGAAGACTTAAAAGATCAAGTTTTGTGAAAGAGACAAAAGCACTTCAAAGGAACCACCAAGAAATGTTGCCAGCACAAATAGAAGACCCAAACCACACCATTGATCCGCCACCCTGGGAAAACAAATTAGAGAGCATAGCTATTCGCACCACAGGACCTCATCTCACAACCAAAGATGAACACAGTGATGTGAGCAAGAAGGCCCTGACCCTAGACATGCTGGAAGAAATGTACCCTCAGGAGACATGGATAAGGATCTACACAGATGGATCAGCCAAAGAAGCAATTAGGAGCGGAGGTGCCGGACTGCACATACAGTATCCAAACGGACAACATGAGTCGGCTGCAATACCGACTGGCAAACACTGCACAAACTACAGAGCTGAAGTCGAAGCACCGGTTCATGCAGCTAATACAATCAGCAGAACAGCAGACCCTATTGCACAGATTGTCTTTTTATCTGATGCCCGCTCCGTCCTTGAGGCTATCACCAAAGGTAAGCTGCCACAACTTGAAGAAGCACTACCAACCATCAAATGCTTTCGGATAGCATTACAGTAGATCCCCTCACACTGTGGAGTCCAAGGAAATGAGGAAGCAGACAATATGGCAAAGGTGGGTGCAGAAGAGAATCAGACAGAAAACATAGTTACCCACACAGAGATGAAGACTATCATCAAGTCACTCTATAGAACACCTCAATCAGAAGATGCCTACCATCATCTCTCGAGGCCAGAGCAAGCGTCTCAGAACTGGACACAACAGACTAAACCAACACATGTACAGGCGGTTCCACCTTACGACATCGCCCGCTTGTCCTTGTGGAGAAGCAGAACAGACCACGTAGCACATACTTCAATGTTGCAGTACGTATCAGCTGCTGAGAGAAGAGATCTGGCCTTTGTCAACCTCTTTTCTTGAAAAGCTGTATGGGCCTGTGGAAGAACTGCAGAAAATCACAGATTTCATCTTGAGAACGGCTCTCCACGTGTGATACCAGCGATCGAAAAGAAGAAGAAGAAGAAGAAGAAGAAGAAGAAGAAGAAGATATGCTACAGTTGTAGCCTAAGAGAATAAAGATTATAATAATAATAATTTATTCCACAATAGGCCATCGGCCCTTGAGTGTAAACATAATTTACAATATTGTGGCGGACAGTATATAAGGCATATATAAATATTTATGGTGTACATTTTATAGAAACATATATATCACGCATTCATTATCATTGCTAATATTGTCATCAATATTTATGCTGTATTTTCCCTATTTCAATATGTCTTCATCGTCATTTACTATCCTCTATCACACTCTCAATTGTCAGGATCATCTTTGATTTCCTTGGTGTTTTTACTTCTTATATTGTTTCTTTTGTTTGTTTGTTTTTCTTGTCATAAAAAAACGAAGAGAGTTCTGTCTTATACAATGAAATTCCAAGCCCCTTTCCATCAGCCCCAATAGACCTGCCCAAGCCAATACGATCATTCACACCACACCGCTCGTAAGCGGTGTGAATGGTCGCACTGGCCCGTGCATGCCTAAAGAGATTGTACTCATTTCACATGTCACCCCCAAGCAACCTGAATATCCCTTAATTTTCACAATATCACCCTTCTCGTTTCGTGGTACGAAAGGTAGCGAAAGGGAAACGAGAAGTGAGGCTTGGTTTCTGAAATATCATATTTGTTTCCACCATCATCGCCAGCGTGTAATTATTGTTATCACAATTGACATCCTCAACATCAATATAAATGTGGTGGTGGTGGTGGTGGTGGTGGTGGTAGTGGTGGTGGTGGTGTAGTTGTTGTTCGTCGTCTTTGTGATCATCAGTACGAAATAAGAAGGGATTTTATCACTAGGATAATATTGTCACTTTTTGCCCCATTCACCACCCTCGATTTGCAACAACATCTTTGCATAAAGATTACTTGACTTGAAAGAGAATATTTTTTATTCGACTGACCAGTATTTCCCGGGAAAAAAATAGAACGCGAAACAAGCTGGAACCAAAACGTGTGGCATGTTTAGTGAAGTAGGTCACGTGATGTAAAATGTGAAAACGCTAAAAGTTGGATTTTAGTTTCAAGATTATAAAGCTTAGGCGATATCGTATTTCTGCTCCTTCCAAACTGAGAGGTTTTTGCATTCGGCTGGTACGTTTGCGTGGGACACATTTTGGCCACTGCGCTAGTGGACGAAGCCTAAATTTACTCTACTGAAAAGTCACAGTCACATACAGCCATTGGCATTTTCTAGCTGACACTTGTGCAAAAGTGCTGAATTCAGATTCGGCTAGTAGCGTATACGTACCACGCCACTTATGCCGAAATATGGAGCCAAGAGCAAATATTTGGTATTTCATCTGGCGTTGTCTAGGCATACGAAAGTTGAACATGAATTTGGTAATCTCTATGATTACGCGCAGTAGTTTGGATATTACATCACGTTTCATAATTTTACAAACATAATAAAAATTCCTATTTATTTATTACACTTCTATAATACACTACAGCTGGTAAATAACTTTAAATGTTTCCAAAAAAACAATAAAAACCTACCGTACCCACCGTAGTTGTTACAATTCTGAACGCCATGTAAAAAATGCTATGTTGAAGATTTTTAACGTAATTGGATTGGAAGACATTGCAATGACGTCCAATCCAATTATGTTCACAATATTCAACAGTAGGCCTACGATTTATTTGCTTTCGAAACACCTTAAGTTATTTATTAGCTGTACTGTAATTAATTAATAAACCGTTATCATCGATGTCTACAGTAAACCTGTCCATTGCGGACACGGTAATGGTGACCAACGCCGAATGCTAGCAAAAATAATGCAACTTATTTACTAGGGGAAATAATGGTGGTCCTGTATGACTGGTGGTGGTGTGATCAAACGTCTTAAAGAACCACCACCAATCCGTGACAAAGACACGTGCCAGTTATAGGCAGGTGCAAATTTATAATACGGGCTTATCTTATTACCAGTATAAGATATCGGCACTAAAATTAGAAATACCGACTGAAATACCGCGAAAATTTGACATTCTTCCCTAAGATTTGTTCCCTATAAAACACTGCCGCGATCGGATTATGGATCTGTGGTCAAACGTTGTCGCTTCAGATAGTTCCAGTGTTCTACTATTCGTTCTGGTTGAGTTGAAGAAAGAATTGACGATGATTCCGTCAAACGTGAAGAACGAGTTTTTGACGCTGCTATTTCTTGGCCTGGTCGCTCATCATCTGCAAGCCGCACCAACAGGTATCGTGTTAATTATGTCATTATTAATTAGCAATATGATAGCGTATTTAATATGTAAGAACAATTCTGTTGAATATTTTGAAACTAATTTGCTTGCAGAAATGTAGCAGACTCTTTAACTTCATTTTCAAACCACGCAGTAACTCATCTGCAGTATTGCATTGAAATTGAAGAGCTTCGATTTCACTGACGAAAATCAATTTTCAGACCTAACCCATTTCATTATAAATTTCAGCAACAATAAAGAGATACGTTTCTAGATATGCCCGCCTATTTCTAGCTAAGCCCCGCCCACTTTGTACATGTGCTTGAATCGCTTTTAACACCGTGAATCCTGATTTCCACAGATCTCTAAATTTCAAGGTAACTACGCAAGTAAACACAAAATTACAGAATCTAGGTTCGGCTGCAGCTTGCAGGTATTAAACGCCGGCACAATATTTTAGAGAGATCTAAATTAATATAAAAAATTGTATTGAATCATCATCATTGTTTAATAAGTAAAGGATGAATCTACTTTTAAATATGCCCCGCCCATTTCTATCTAAGCTCCGCCTACGCGCTTCCCGTGTTGGGATCGATCGTCGCCTGAAACAACACCCAGTCAAATTAGTTTCAAAATATTCAACAGCTTACCTGTACAGATTTCTGGAAATTGTGATTCGGTAAGTGCAGGGGTTGATTGATCCTAACACGGGCAATGCGTGGGTGGAGGTTAAGCTAGAGATAGGTGGGGCATAGCTAAAACTGGATTCCTGCATTGCCACAACAATTTGATCGTTAAAATCGGTGTATGGCAATATGCCTAGATCCATTTTAAAACAAGCTGACCAATGGGTTTTTTTAAACTCGTAGAAGTATCCATTTCTATCCCATTTCTAGCTACGCTCCGCCCACTTTGTATACACGTTTCAATCGATTTTAAAACTTTCAACACTGAAATCCCCAGAATATCAATTTCAAGGTGTTGAATATTTTGAAACTAAATTCACTGGGGGTGTTGTTGCTAATTTGGTTTCAAAATATTGAAAAGAAAGTTTATTAAATCGTAAGTTCACCAAAGACATACAACTCAGGCGGTTGTTGTTGTTGTTGTTGTCGTTGTTGTTGTTGGGCCTTTGCCCCTTTCGCGTCGGACCTACACCATTTGATTGTGACGTCAGCTAACAAGTGATGTATTTTGGCTATGACGTCTGATACTTGATGGGATCCCTTACATTGTAGCTAGGGCCAAGTTCGACTCGCTAAATATGGTGAGTTTCATGGTTTACTGAACATGCGCAGTCACTATGACAAGCCGAACGCTGAATAGTAGTTCGTTGGTACCGGTTTCCCATTGAATTACTGCAGAAGATTTGGAGCCGGGTACCAGTCTCCATTCACCCTTGGTCAAGTTCGACTCGCTAACCATAGCCAGGTTCATGGTTTACTGAACATGCGCAGTTGCTATTGCCAGTCGAACTTGACCGTATATTGAATTACTATCGCAGAAAATTTGGAGCCGGGTACCAGTCTCCATTAACCCTTTCTGTCGTCTGTTTTGATGACCTACGAAAATGGGTTATTTTTGTCAGCTAAGACGTCAAAAAAGCGTCCATATGGCATAACGTGGGAAGGAATATGGGCTTGGGAAAGCACAATTTCATCAAACCTAAGTTATTTAATGAAATATTTACACTTTTATATGCATTTATTCATGGCAAGCGATCGGTGTCCGCCATTTTGGAATTTACGCAAATTTTGCACTAACCATCTGAACCGAGCTCGGGTGCTCGGTTGACTATAGTTGACTAGCTAGTTAACTATTTGAAGCTCGACTGGTAATCTAGTTAGCTATAGCTAACGATGGTTAGGAGTCGAACTTGACCTTATTAGTATCATGGTTTGAAAAGTTATTGCTAATAGATAGATCCATTTCTAGCTATGCCCCGCCCTTTTTAGCTAAGCTCCACCCACATTATTGCGCGTGTTGAGATAGATGTATATATTTTGAACCGTGAATTCCCCGATTCCCAATTTCAAGGTGTATTCACGTAAGCTGTTGAATATTTTGAAACTAATTTGACTGGGGTCTGTTGCTGCCTATGGCAGTAACAGCTCCCAGTCTAATTAGTTTCAAAATATTCAACAGAATGTTCATTTACTTTTAAATTCATCAAAGACACAATTCGTAACATGGCGGACTTTCCTGCTTCATGACGGAGTTATAATACGCCATATTAATTGTAACGTCAGCTTACTTGTGACGTAATTGAGTATGACGTCATATGCTGGCGTGACATATCTGATCCCTTAAATCCTTAATTATAACGCAAGCGTTTGAACCCCGATATCGTAGCCGGGCCTATAGCCAGTGTAAAGCAACCTGCCAGATACGCGTTTGATTATTTTGAAGCTAATTTGACTGAAAGTTCTCAATTATTGTCAAAGCGCTTATTGTTGTGGTGGCCATGGATCCATTTCTAGCTATGCCCCGCCCATTTCTAGCGTAACTTCGCCCATGTTTTGCGCGTGCTGGGATCGGTTTATATAAGTACTTTGGACCCTGAATTTCCAGAATCCCAATTTCAAGGTAACTATACAGGTAATCGTTTGCATAATTTGAAATTAATTTTATTGCAGCACCCAGGCAAATTAGTTAAATAAAATTATAGTTACCTTGATATTGGGTTTGGCACTTCAGGTTTCGATCGACTCCAATACGGACAAAGCGTGGGCGGAGCTTATGTAAAATGGGCGGGGCATAGTTAGAAATGTATCGTTCTTTTGACCGACTGACAAATAGCCTACTTTGTTGTGAGTCGCAACTAAAAATAATTAAATTAATCTTAAAAAATAACAAGCATATCATTACATTATTGTTTGCTTTCTTTCTCAGTTTGGATTACGCAACCGCCAAATAGTGGGGAACAGACAGCACGGATTGGTAGAGACACCACAACCACCACTCAACAGCCAAATAGTGGCGAGCAGTCGACGCGGATACCTATAGCCACCACCACGCAAACTCAGAACAGCGGCGAGACACCGCTACGTGGAGCCACCACTACACAAGCTCAGAATAGTGGTGAGCAGATAACACCTATCGGTAGAACCACTCAAGCGCAAAACAGTGGCGAGCAGATCACATTACTAAATGGCACGACTACCCAGCAGCCGAACAGTGGTGAACAGATGCCTCTTATTCGCGGCACTACTCATTCGCAAAATAGCGGCGAGCAGACGACATTACAAAACGGCACAACTACCCAGCAGCCCAATAGCGGTGAGCAGATACCGCGATGGGGAGTTATTACCACTCCGAATCAGAACAGCGGTGAGCAGATGACTCTTATTCCCGGTACTACTCATTCACAAAATAGCGGCGAGCAGACGACATTACAAAACGGCACAACTACCCAGCCGCCCAATAGCGGTGAGCAGACAACGGGATGGGGAGTTATTACCAATCAGAATCAGAACAGTGGTGAGCAGGTGGGTAACATCACCACCTCACCCCAGCTACACGGGAGCGGAGAACAACCAACTCTTACGAGCACTACCACAACATCAGATATTTGGAGCGACGAAAGTGAGCAATCTGAATGGTCATCCTCAGAAAGTTATGAAAGTTATGAAAGCGATGAAATTTATGATGATAGCAGTGAGAGTTATGTGCCAAACACTTCATATAACCCCGTCCTGTTTCGCGCCAAACGCCACGCAGCTCAAGTGCCAGATTTTAACACGCTGTCCCGTTACTACAGAGCTTACATGCGACACCTGGCGAAGGCACGACCTCACAGCAGGAGTCGCAAAGGTAGACGTGCGGGAAGCAGACGTATTGGGTACAGTCGTGGAGAAAGCGAGGAAAGCAATGAAGGCATTGTTTTCGTTATTGTGCATGGTGACCATAAGACAACACCACCACATAGAATAACCACTGAAGTCCCAACTGTCACAAGTCCACAAATGACAACTGCTGATGTTCCTACCACAAGCACCACCAGCGCAACGACCACTACCGTACCCAGTACTACCGAAATTCGAATTACCGAGCCAATAGAAACTACCACAAACAGACCAACGTCCACCACAACCACCATGACAACCACCACCAGCAGCGCACCGATTCCGACAGCTACCAATCAAGAAACTGCGGCTACAATATCATCTGCTGTTCCAGAAACGCCTTCAGAAGGTCCGGGTTTCATCAACAATGTTCAAAAGACATCGACAGATTTCCCGGCCACGACAGTACCGGATACCAAGGAAGCAACAGGCACGACTATTGCTCAACTGACAGTAAACGGAAACGGCACAATCCTTGCTGGAGATGATATCTTCTATCCTGATCCAGCTGACATACCTTTGTACTAAGGAAGCCATAACAGCCAAGGGTATGCCAAAGGAAGAATCAGGTTTTAGTTATGCCCAGCTCATCTCTTGCCAAGCTCCACCCACACTTCGCTCGTGTTGGGATCAATCAACCACTTACTGAATCTCAATTTCCAGAGAACTGTAAGCTGTTCAATATTTTGAAACTAATTTGACTGGGTGCTGTTGCTTCATATGGCAAAATATTCAACATAATGTTTATTAAATAGTAAAGATATACAATTCGTACAACAATGCTTAGTCCCTCATCAATTAAGCGTTAGTGATGGACTTAGCTAATTCATTCGTGACGCAATTGATTCTGACGTCATCCTACATTATCACGTGACGTAGCTGATTATGCCGTCATATGATTGACTGAGAAACTGGATTCATGAATTCTTAATTAAATTGGACTTTTATATAATACTCTCTTAATAATTCACATCTTTTAAGTCCACTTGTGTCAACAGCGCCTCAAAAGGCTCAAAATACTACTGATATCAATTAATCGTTTTAATGGTCAACATTAATTTTAGAAGACTATTCTTTCTAAATTAACCACTGAAATTTTGGCCGGCTTGACCCTCAAAAGGGTAAGTTAAAGAACATTTTTTGCTTAGCTAGTGTCCATTTAAAGGCCAAGAGAAGTGTATTCTTGAAAATTTACCACTGGAATGACTGGCTCGGTTACCGAGCCATGGTAATTTAAGTGGTAAATATTAAAGATACCCTTCTCTTGGCCCGCATATAGACATGCCTCAAGCCCACTATAGAGCTGATTTTTGTTGCTTTGAACAACAAGGTTTGATGTTTGAAGGGTTAATTTGACACAAGAGGGTTAAAGGCGTACATTCACACTAGGACGTTTGAAGAAAAAAAAATGCATTCTTTTATATGTACACGAAACCACGTACGCTATGTAGGCCTACATCAATGTAATGAAACGAAATAAATCTTAAAGCAAGTATGACGATTTCTTTCCGCAGGCTATAATCTAATATAATTTTAGTTGCGAATTTGAATTAGGGAACCAATTCAAATTTGCAATAAAATTATTTATACGGAATGAAATCATCTATTATGTTAAGATTTATTTCGTTTACTTACATTGTTGTAGGCCTACACAATTTAACCCATTAACCCTCATATCAGCATAAACGGCCTCTGCAGTGGTTTTGAGAAATGTCCAGTTGCTGAGCAAGAGAAGACTATTTTTGAAAATTTACCACTGGAATGCCTGGCTCCATTACCGAGCCGGTTATTCCAGTGGTAAATTTTCTAAAATAGTCTTCTCTTCGTCTGCAAATGGGTATTTTCTATGAGGAAATTGAATTTTTTTAAACAAATTTAAGTGTTAAAGGGTTAAGCCTCTAAGCGTACACAGTTAAAAAAAATTGTCCTTTCAATCATTCTGTGGTGAATATGCGCGTTTAATGCAAAGCTAAGATAGAAACAATTTTGAAAATTTTGTGAAACAAACATAGTTTACTTTAATCTATCGATTGTTCTATACCGACCAGACACAACACATTCAGAACGATGTAAGAAATATATATATATATATATATATATATATATATATATATATATATATATATATATATATATATATATATATATATATATATATATATATATATATATATATATATATATATTCATTATTGAATGGTTTACAGTGGAGCTCAAAAGTAAGTTAACATATTTCCAAAAACAAAAACAGAGAGGTGTTATGGAGCGCAATTTTGAATACTATGTAAGAAATGTTCTGTTGAATATCTTGAACATAATGGACATTTCCATTTTATCTATGCCCCGCCCATCTCTCGCTAAGCTCCACCCACACCTCGCTCGTTTTGTGATCGATCGATCTCTGAACTCCCTGACTATCAATTTCCAGAAAACTATACAGCTAAGCTATTGGATATTTTGGAACTAATTTGACCGGGTGATAGGCAGCAACAGCGTCCAGTCAAATTAGTTTCAAAATATTCAACAGCATATTTATTAAATAGTGGAGACATACAATTCGTACAATGTGTCGGACTATTAAGAGTTAAATACGGGCCAACTAGAATCATTTATGAGTAATGATTATGACATCATCCTTGATAGATGGATATTTTGGAAAGTTGAATTGGATTCCAATTCATTTATGTTCAAAACGTTCAACAGTACGTTTTAGTTTGTTTAGTTATTTCTAAGCTGAACTGTACGTGTTCCAAACTTCCAAGTAGCTAGATATCATGACTAAATGTGGTCAAGAAAATTTAAATATTTCCTTATTGAATCGAAATCAATCTATTTTGAATGAATTGATCTTAAGAAATACCCATTTGCCGGACACGAGAAGACTATTAAAATTTTTTTTTAAATTTATCACTGGAGTGACTGGTTCGATAACCGAGCCCGTCAATCCAGTCGTATATTTAAAAAAATAGGCTTCTCTTGGCCTGCCTGCAAATTGACCGGCAATAAGACAAACATTATATGTTATTGATAATTCAATTTAATTAATGCAGATATTTCAAAATAGTTTCACCGAAAGTTGTTCCTGCATGAATCAGAAACTACATTATGTAAAGTTTTTTAGAAAACAATATTTCTCTATTGCTGCCATGAAAAATCTTTATCAATCTGGCTAATATTTTAAATCGACAATATTTCATCCAAATTAGTTTGAGTACACATGTACCCGTCTTCTGGTTATCCGTTAACGCGATTAAATAAAATAGGCCTATAATATTATTTATGTATTTATTTAAAATTATTTGTAACATTATTTAATAAATATATTTGAAATGTTCCTCAACTTGTGCAGAAATTTGTTGTTAATTTCGATCCCTGAATGCCCTTCCTATGGCAGCAACAGCGCCCAGTCAAACTAGTTTCAAAATATTCAACAGAACATTTATTAAATAGTAAAGACATACAATTTGTACAACAACGCATAGTCCGTCTTCGACTATGCGTTCGTGACGTACTTATCCACTTCATTCATGACGTCATAATTATGGCATTGATTGTGATGTCATTCTATACGTCACATAGTTTGTGATGGCGGCACATGATGGATGGATACAGTGGAAAGGTTCATTCTTTATGATGTAAAGCATATTCTCTTGAATATTTTGATTCTAATTTGACTGGAAACTGGCTTGATACAGAGTAAAACCTATAAAACATATCTTGGTCTATTTTTCTCATAACTGTCTGCGACCGGGGGACTTTCAGTCAAACAATTCTACAAAAATCCATCAAATCCAGTTATATTCCCTGGAACACATTGCCTATACAAATTCGACACAGTTAATACTTTCACCATGATGTGCTGATAGAATGTTGCTTGGACCTCAACCATAAGGTTCACAGAGGGTCCAAAGTATATGACAATGAATCAAATTGGCTCGAAATTGAGCTGAATGGATGAATCCACTTTTAGCCATGCCTCGCCCATCTCTAGCTAAGCTCCGACCATTGCTTTGCACGCGTTGGGGATAGATTTATATAGTTACTTTGAATCCGGAATGCCCAGAATCCGAATTCCATGGTAACTATACAGCTAACATGTTGGAGATTGTGAAACTAACGTGACAGTCAAATTAGTTTCAAAATATTCAACATAATGTTTATTGAATAGTAAAGTCATACGTCATAAAATTATACTGCTAAAAATTGTGAAACCAGAGGCCCAAGGGCATGTGACTCTCACCAGGACCATCATCTATATTCTCGTTTAATATGTCTACTTCCATATGATCATTCCACCTAAGTTGCGTTGAAATTGGACCATTAATTAAGGAGTAGAATTTTAAATGGGTGTGGGAAAAAAAAATCCCCGCCAAAAAAATCGACCAACACAAATTCTGAATACAGTCTCTAGAGCCTATCACTACAATAATCCTTCCAGCCAAATTTGTAATTAAATCCACCAAGCTGTTACGGAGGTGTGTTTTGACAATTTCCGGTAAATCCTTCATAAAATCTATGATTTTCAACCCCAAACCTGAACCAAGCAAATTTTCATTTTCAATCTGTCAAGCAGCTAAGGAGAAGCGTTTTGACAATTTCCAATACATTTTTCATAAAATCTAAGATTTTCACCCAAAAAATTGACCAATCACAATTCTGAATAGAAGTTCTTGAGCCTACCGGAAATAGCCAAACAGCTGACCAATCAAAATTATATATACAAGTTCTGAAGCCTACGCCAATAGGGTCTTTACCCATACGAAAAACCCGGTCCTGCCGCTAGTTATCCGCTAAGTAGTGGGTGGTTAACATTTTACCATGCAAATTAGTTAGCCGCTAAGTAGCGACAACTCAAAATCTGATTGGTTTAGAGTGATTCAGTCTGCCACTAACCAGCCGCTCACTTTGCCGCTAATAGCCGCTCAGTCTGCCACTAACCAGCCGTTCGGTTTGCCACTAACCAGCCGCTCGGTTTGCCACTAACCAGCTGCTCGGTTTGCCGCTAACCAGCCGCTCAGTTTGCCCCTAACCAGCCACTCAGTTTGCCGTGAACCAGCTGCTCAGTTTGCCACTAACCAGCTGCTCAGTTTGCCGCTAACCAGCTGCTCAGTTTGCCGCTAACCAGCCGCTCAGTTTGCCGCTAACCAGCCGCTCAGTTTGCTGCTAACCAGTCACTCAGTTTGCCACTAACAAGCCGCTCAGTTTTCCGCTAACCAGCCGCTCAGTTTGCCGCAAACCAGCCGCTCAGTTTACACTACTTTTAATCTGTTTGAAAAAAAAAGAGGCTACCATTAATGCCATTACCTCTTTCTGTTAAACTAGGGCAGTATATATGCATGTATATTCATTCTAAAGCATAACTTACTAGTGGTACAACACTTTACCTTCAGTATGCTACAATCATATGTAGTATTCAGTCTTCATAGCATTGACTGACAACAGGTTTCTAAATGCTTCAATTAAATTATGTCCAATATGACAGATCTATTACTAGTATACAATGATGAAATAATCAACTTTAGTGTCAGAAACCTGTTCAAGAAAGATCTGCTTATCTGCTTGCATTGCAGCACAGCAACATGCTACATGTGTCTATCCACTTATTCTACAATAATATATACTTACTAACCACATTGTTCACTTAAACAAGCTTGAGATCAAAATTTATTTACAACAAACTGCCTCAACAAGGCCATTGCAAATTGCAGATACTCTGCCAGAAAGAGGCTTTGACCTTTCTCTCAAATTTAGGTGGGAAAATACAGTCTTTGTGAAAAACTGAGTCTTCCGTGTTAACCAGCGGCTCAGTTTGTGAGAAACAGAGTCCTTCATGTTAACCAGCCACTCAGTTTGTGAGAAACAGAGTCCTTCATGTTAACCAGATGCTTAGTTTGTGGCAAATCACATACTCTGCTGCAAACCAGCCGCTCAGTTTTAATTATGTCACCACTTAGCGACAGGTTAACATCTAGCCACTAGGCCATGTTAAGTCCTGTCGCTCAGCTTTTCCTTTGCCACAAACTAGTCTCTAACTAGCGACTAGTTATCCGCAAAGTAAACTTTTTCGTAGGGGTACAGCCGAGTTTGGTTAAAATCGGCCAAGCGGTTAATACCGGTTAAACGAGTTCCAAAAATCTGAGCCTTCCAGCCAAGTCTAGTTGAAATCGCCCAAGCAGACAATGAGGAACAGCGTTTTAAACAATTTCCCGGTATTTTTCGGAAAATTCAAAGTGTCTGTCGAAAAAATGTACCAATCAAAATTCTGTATACACCTTTTGAAGTGTGGCCCCCATACGGCCCTTCCCGCCAAATTAACTTGAAATGCGCCACACGCTTAATGGCTTAAAAACTGGGATCTCTATGAAGGACTACCGTAGCATCTTTTAACTGCAAGTCAGTATCCCTATCGCTACTCATTTCACAGCCATCCGATTTAGTGGCAGCTTTCCAGCATATAGGACAGACTTTCCAACCGGGTATCACGATCTCATTAAGCATTTTACACATATCATCGACTTGCCCACTATTAATACATCGTAACTTTCATTTTATTGGCTTAACATGGGTTTTAGATGGATCAAAACAGTTTTTCTGAAAGTCTTCAAACTTAACTAGGTAGGTTTTCTCATGATGGAGACATATTGTATGACTTGCAGTTAAAGATGCTAAGGTAGTCCTTCGCTGTAGCAATTGTAGTTCAGTTGGTGAGTTTCTCTAGTGACATCAGATCTGTTTTACGAGAATAGGTGAGTTTATGGCAGTCACCCTGCAGATTGAGCATGGTACCCAGAGAACAGGGAGATAACCCTGCCATCTTCACGTAGTTCACTATTGGTACTGTGTTATGGTAACGAATATAAAGCATCTTGAAAATAAAAGTTCTGTTCTCAGATTTTGTGAATCACAATGTCATATGAAAAAAATAAAAAAATTACACTATGTGCAGTCTACATTATGTTATGTTTTGTAATCCATCACAAATGCCATTTCCCGGTTTTGGCTTTTGACCTGACTCTAGGGGGCGGAGTTAAATATAAGTGTCATCTCACAGTCTGTAATCATATCAGTAACTCACATTTAACACATTCGTTTGAATTCCAGCCAACGGTTTAGGAGGTAATTGAGTGACTGACAGTTTTTAGGATATTTGACCTTTTGATCCCACTCCCATGACCCCCATGGCATGGCACCAAAGATAGATGCTGCGTTGCAGAGCACAACCATGTATAGGTAACCCACATCCCAAATTTTGTTGAATTCCACCCAATGGTTTCGGAGGAGATAGCGTGACAGACAGACGGCGGAGATTACAATAGCCATAAGTTTTTTTTCAATGTGGGGATTACAATATTATTTGTTCACATTGCTGTGACTGACACTTTCAGAAAGGAAAAATTAACTGATATACATACATAATTATCATGTAATATCATAAAAATATACTCACAAATGGCAAAAATACCCCATTTTGTCCCCAAAAATTTGACGGAAGGAAGAATGGAAGAAAATAGAATTTTGGATATGTTGTAGAGCACACCTAATGCTTTATTGTCTGACAGTTGAATATGGGATCATTTTCAGGTTGGGCCAATTTCAAGGGCCTATATTTAAAAAATGTTAAGAACCACATAATTTTTCTTTTATGTATAAACTAAGAAATATATATGTGATTGACCCATCAAGTATTAAGTTTGTAACTCTAACAGTTTTAACATAATTGTAATCACAAGTGGGTCTGAAAATTTGTCACTTTGAATACATTTTCATTTTTAATGTTACCTAGGTTACCAACACGAGCACAAAAATTATTATACCCTGCATATTTCAAGAGGGTACCTTACATGTGACCAAGCACTGAAAGTTTCATTGGAATTGGATGTCAGGTTAAGAATTTGCAGAGCCTTGAAAATGCTACGAAATGAAAATTGCGTCATATATGGTGGACCTCCTTGCTGTTCTAGCGTCCATATCTCCAAAAATATTGGGATTTGGGTAGTGAAATTGTGCAGGATTTCCTAAAACATAGAAATAGTTTTCGTGAAAGCTAGGTCATCTAAGATGGTCACCAAGTCATTTGGCCAATAAAGTTCCCTTGAAAAACTTCATTCAGCTCTTGCTCTAGATGATATTTCATAAGGTTTGAATCAATCCCCAAGTGGTTTCGGAGATTTCTTAAAAACGTTTCTAAAAATCGACCAAAATCCAAGATGGCTGCCGGCCAAATTGTCCGATCGACCACGTATGAAGAAACTCCATGCTCTAAGGATGCTTCCTGGCGAATATAATTGAAATTGGCCCAGTAGTTCTTGAGAAATCGTTTAAAGGAAAAGTTGACAGATGGATGGACGGACAACAGACAGTCACCATGTCAGTCATAGGTTAGCTTGGCCTAAATCCAAGATGGCCACTAGCCAAATTAGTCGATCGGCTTCCCTTGAAAAAAACCGTGATCTCTGTCCTAAGGACGCTTCCAGCCAAATATAATTGAAATCGGCCCAGTGGTTCTTGAGAAGTTGCTTAAAGAACAGCTTGACAGAGGACAGATGGACAATGTTTCAAATTTTCAAATTTCAGATTGAGCTAATAATTAAAATCGGCCTAGTGGTTCTTGAGAAAACATTTTAATTTCCTGTTCAATGGTTTAACTTATATACAACCAATTTCAAATTCAAAATCCATCAAATAAATAAATCCAATATGGCCGCCAGACTTTTTTTTACGTATCGCAGCCAGATCTGTTCGGTGGTTCTGGAGAAGCCTTTTTTCGTGAACACTAGCTCATCCAAGATGGCTGCTGAACCATTTGGCCAAATTAAGTTAACTTGAACAAACTTGGTTCAACTCTTGCCTTAGAGGAATGTAAATCTGATGAGAGATCCCTGTGTCATCTGAAGCTTCATTTGAGTAATGTTTAAACACACCATATCTATGGGGACAACTCAGAGTATGCACAAGATTAAGAATAGCGGGAGGATAAGTTGAGTACCAGAAGCACCACAGGCTTAAAGGCCTTTTATAATTCATTAAATATATCATGCTATTTTGTCTTCAGCCAAATTTTCACAATTTCTTGTGCTTCCTACTATTTAACCTTAATAGGAACCTGTATCAGTTACAGGTTCTGGGTAAGATTAAAAAGTAGTAAGTGCAATGAATTATGATAAGTTGGCCAAAGACTGAATGCCAATGGCACACTGAATCCACCCGCCCCACCTTTACACGCATGACAGGACAGACTACCAACTAAATAGATCATGCCTCATTGAGGCATCTCAGACCTAAAGTAATTTCAGTGTTGTACAGATTTGACCTTAGCATGAACCAGTGATCTTCCTATATACTATCCTATCTCTGGTTTCTAGTGAGTGTTAGCTTGACAGGTCATCTTCATTTAGAGGTAGGTCTTTGGGCCAAAATGAACCTTTCCAGTTTATCCATCCATTATATGACGCAATCCACTATGTGACGTGTAGGATGATGTCATAATCAATTACAGCATGAATGACTTGATTTAGTCCATTTTAAATGCTTAATAGTCCAACATGTTGTACGAATTGTATGTCTTTGCTATTTAAGAAACATGCTGTTGAAGATTTTGAAACTAATTTGACTGGCCGCTGTTGCTGACATAAGTGTTGTGCACATCTGTGTATCATGAAAACATATGACAGAATGAACTATACAGGCAGATCCATGCTACAACTTACCTGGGTAGTAGGACCACTGTTACATAGAACGATTCATTTCTATCTATGTCTGGTTTGCCCTCCCTTTTCTAGTTAAGCTACACTCTTTATACATGTGTTGGAATCAATTTTAACACTGAAACTTGAATTTGAAGAATCACAACTTCATACATTAGAGTTGTGCTCGGCGCTTGTGATATAAAACAAGACACAAGGGCCTGTGGCGCTCACTTGGGCCATTGGCATTTAAACTATTTGAATTTAAATAGACATGATGCATGATTTTCGGAAAATCCAAGATGGCCACAAAGAAATTGACCAATCAGGATTTTCCTTTAATATAATGAAGCCTACTGTCATATAATCGGTCAAACCAAGTTATGTTGAAATCGGGCTATTGATAGTACTGTTTTTAAATGTTTCCAGAAAACTTTCAGAAAATCAGAGATGGCGCCCAAAATATTGACCTATTCAAGCTCTGAATAGATTTTCTAGAGGCTACGACAATAGAAACATTCCAGCCAAATTTGGTTGAAGTTGCCCAAGCAATTAATGAGGAGTAGCATTTTATACGAATTCCCATTTTTCAGAAAATCCAAGATGGTCACTTTTGCTTGAACTCATTGACACAGTTAATGAGTAACCTTTTAACTGAGTTACAGAAATTCAAAGACGGCTGGCGGAAAAGATTGCCCAATCAAATTCTGTATACAAGCTCTGAACCAACCAGCGTACCATCCTACCAGCTAAGTCTGGTTGAAATTGCCCAAGCAGTTAATGAGTAGTGTTTTAAACGATTCCCTACCATTTTTTGGAAATTTCAAGATGGCCACTGAAAAAATTGACCAATCCAAATTCTGTATATATGCTCTAAAGCCTACCAGCCATATAGGATCATGACGAGGTGCCACATTAATTTGAAATGTGCCAAGCGGTTAATGAGGATTAGCATTTTTAAGCAAAAGTTGCCGGACGGGCGGATGGTCGGCATGACATAAGCTCATATGGCAAGGTGAGCTAAAAAGTGAACATTAAAAAATTTTGAGCAAACTAGAAGCAGATAGGTGTCGTTTTTCTTAAATGTACTTTGTCTGTGGTAGGGGGGGGGGGCAGTTCTAAGTGTTTATATATCAGTTAAAATAGGAAATTTAATTCAATGGCTAAAATTGTGCAGGTGTCACTGATTTGTTTTGTAGAACTACAAATCACAGATGAATTGTGAGGATTGAGTACTTTCGATACAATGTCACAGTACCATACTTTGAACATGATATTGAGAATTTGATGATGAGAATGTGCATCATACATATTTCTACTCAAAAGCATTTACTTCTGAACAACAACAACGGACCTTTCCAGTTTTAGCTATGCCACACCAATCACCAGCTAAGCTCCACCCACACCTTGCTTGTGTTTGGATCGACCGATCCCTGAACTCCATCAATTTCCAGAAAACTATACAGGTAAGCTGTTGAATATTTTGAAACTAATTTGAATGTGCCCAGTAAAATTAGTTTCAAAATAATCAACAGCATCTTTATTAAAAAGCAGACATACAATTCGTACAACACCACCTAGTCCGTCACGAATTATGCGTTCATAATGTACTTATCTACATCATTCATGATGTCATTGATTATGATGTCATCCTACACGTTACATAGTTGATTATGAAATCCTATGATGGATGGATAAACTGGAAAGGTCGGTTGTAAGTAGTTATGCTATTGTGATATCACGATCCATTGCAAATTATATCACGTGAACACATCGCTACAATACAGGTAAGCCATTGAATAGTTTGAATATAATTTGACTGGGAGTCTAAGGCAGCAACAACTCCCGGTCAAAGTAGTTTCATAATATCCAACAGAATGTTTATTAAATTGTAAATTCAGCAGACATACAATTCTTACACCTTACAGTTCTGTGGCAGAATTTTTGACTTTGGTGGTGGACTAAATTACATCATTTTGATGCCATGTAATAAACCTTTCCAGTTTATCCATCCATCATATGACGTCATAATCAACTATGTGATGTGTAGGATGACGTCATAATCAATGATGTCATAAATAACATAGATAAGTACATCACGAACGCATAATTGAAGACGGACTAAACGTCGATGTACGAATTGTATGTCTTTACCATTAAATAAACATTCTGTTGAATATTTAGAAACTAATTTGACTGAGCGCTGTTGTTGTCATAGGCAGAAACACCACACAGTTAAATTAGTTTTACAAATATTCAACAGCTTACCTGTATAGTTTTCAGGAAATTTATCGACCCCAACACGAGAGAAGCATGGGTGGAGCATAGCTAGAGATGGGTGTGGCATAGCCAAGACTGGAAAAGTCATTGATTATGATGTCAGATACTTGAGTGACAGATCTGATCCCGCCAATATTTGTTGAGTTGCGACTTGCTAACGATTGTACAGATTGATCACTTAGAAGTTATGCTCACTTAGTGAATACATGCTGTACTCATATGACTCTGCTTTCACCACTAAGCATCTTTTTCCTTTCTATTTTAGCATCAGTCAGTCATGAAATCCTATTAGGTGCAGATATCATGGCCACTATCTTCGCGGAGGATGTTAAAGGATGGACAGTTTCAGCGGCATTCTGTCATCCATAGGAAAATACTGGCGAATGAGGCTGTGCATGAAATTCAGCAAACAGTAGAGATGATGAATTGCCAAGAACCAGTGCTGACCAGTGGTCATTGTATCTATGTATTGTATAGCCAATCGTCTATGTAGGTGTGAAGTGCCACGTTCTCTTTTCTGAGAAACGCTGTCACCACAAGGACCACTCTGGTGAAAACCCCTTGGAGCTGTCGACAGGCCAAATGGGAGGATTTAAACTCCCATACTAGATTCTGAAATGCAACTCTCAGAAACCTGTGACACCTCCCGTTCATAGGAATGTGGGAACATGCATCTCTCAGATTGATCGATACACACCACACCCCCCTTCCTCAATCCTGCCATTACCGAGTTTCCATCTGAAACCGAGGCATATAGATAAACCAATTCAATGGCCTGAGACTGAGTACGGGTCTCCATCCCCCTGTGCTCTTGGGGACAAGGAACATGTTTGAATAGAAGCCTGGAGTGTCCTGGTTTGCTGGTTTATTGCTCCCTTCAGAAGAAAACCTGACACTTCGTTTTTAATAGCTTCTAACTTGTCTGGTCCCATAAAACGGGTGTCCAGACGGGTGCCAAAGACAGATTCCGTGGTGGAACTCTGGTATGTACCCCTGGGATACCCATCCCAGGACCCGACTGTCTGACGTCACACATCTCCAAACCTCGACGAAAACGCATGAGCCTTCCACCGACTATAGATGCCTCAATGCCTAATGGGGGTGTCTGGCTCGCGTAACCGCTCCCCCCTCTCTTGATGAGAGAGAGAGAACCATTGACTATGGCGACAAGAACGAAGCGGGCAATAATACACCCATACACTGATCCTCAAGGATCTATAACGG